>VYZQ01066773.1:0-21418 GCA_013400655.1 Mystacornis crossleyi | reverse complement strand
CTGGGTAAGGCCCCGCCGCCCCCGGCGGCGGCACCGACACCGACACCGGCACCGGGGCGGGGGGCGACCCGCCGGGCTGCGCGGGGTGCGGGGCTCCCTCCGGGGCGGGCGGCCGGCACCGGCCCCGACCCTGACCTTCCGACACACCTGCATATACACACACACACCACACGCACGCACACACATATATATGTAAACTCATTACGCTGTATGTTACATACCATTATATGCTATTAGAGGTTGTTATCATCATATGCTCTTATGTATTACATATTTTTATTGTATGCTTTATATATGCATGTGTATGCGCATGTATCCACATATAATAATATGCATGTGTCCATCAATATGTCTCCACACAGCCTAGATCTGTACCCACACAGATATGTATGTATATGCTTCCACAGCATTTATGGCTGTATCTCTGTAATATATATATGCAGGTATGTTTGGATGTAGGGATCTGTCTCTGGGTTTATATATCTCTGTATGTATAAATCTCCGTGTATATCCACACGTACATGTGCACATAGATGTACAGCTGTATGTATATCTGCATGTGTGGATATAGGCCCATGTGGGGTGAGAGCAGGCTGGTTTGGGGTTTCTTCCGTGGGGAGGGAAAGGGTGAGTCGGGTTGGACCATGACCCTGTCTCCATCTCAGGTGTGGGGTGTCTTCTCACTCTTCCATGCCTGTGCGTTTATGGTGGATGCAGGGAGACAGCAGGATGTAGGGTGACAGGGACAACCCGGGAGGTGGATTCTGCAGTCCTGGAATTGCTTCCCTGTGGGTCAGAGGGTGCCGGGCTCAGGCCGTGCTGGGGTGAGTTGAGGGGGCTGTAGGGGCTGGATGTTGCTCTGTGTTTTACCCTTATCCTCTCAGCCCCCCAACCTGCTTTCTCTGTAATGTTGTCCTCTCCGTAATTCGTGGGGAAGGGGGCAGGGGAAAAGAGGAGCCTAACGGGGGTGTCATGGGAAGGTCTCTCCCTCTTCCCGTGACGCTGATCCCATGGCTGCCCATGGGGCTGGCGGGTTTGTGCAAGAAGGTCATTGGGATTAAGGGAGCGAGAGCTGCAGCGGCGAGCTGGCGGGGGAGAGATTGAGGTCTCCGCCGGGAGTGGAGAAGGGAGGGCAGGGAGAGGGAGCAGGGGAGACACATGCGCATGGGAGCTGGGAGGCAAAGCGGCAGGCTGGCTTTGGGAAAATAAAATAAAAGCAGTGCCAGGTGGAAACAAGTAGGAAAAGGGAAGGTGGCCTGGCTTGCTGGTGGTGGTGGGGAGGCAGCCCTTGTCCTCCCAGCTGGGTGGGTGCGTGATGTCCCCTCCGGATGACTCGGAGGGTGGCTGGAGAGCCCCAGGACGGCTGAGGACTTGATTAATGCAGGCATTCTGTCTGTCTGTCCATCTGCCTCAGCTTGTTTACAGAACAGCACATCACGCTGGGAGCGGGTTGGCTGCGCCGAGGCTGCTGCTGGGCGCCAGGCGAGGGGGTACATGTGCCCCCCGCCCCTTGGAGGCTGGAGTGGAGCCAGCCTGTGTGCCCAGGGATGATGGACGTGATGTGACCTACAAAGGCTCTCCCGTTGCTAATCTCTGTGGCAGAATTTCATCTTTCTCTGTCTGCCTCTCAATCCAAGCTTTTTTCCTCTTCATCCAAGCACTGCAGGATTTTGGCTTCCCAGAGGCGCCAGGTGAAGGAGAGAGAACAAGAAATATGTTTTTTAATTAGGCACCTAATCTGCTCCAGAGTATCTCAGACACTGTTGGCTTGCTTGCCGAGCTCATTTCTGTGCCCTGCAAGGTCCCCCCTGGCAGGAAGCACTTGCCACAGAGAGTGGCATCTCCTTGGGACCCCACGCTATATCTCCCTGCCCGTCTGACCTTGACAGAGGACAGGATGGGATTTACCCCAGGCGCTTCACTTGGCCCTGGAAATTAAAGTCCTTCTGCAGAAGCTGGAGGTGCTCCAGGTCAGCAGTTCAGCCAAGGAGGGTGGCATGGCCATCATGGTGCAAGGCTGTGCCTTCCTTCTCTTGCTTTTCCTCTGGCTTGGTCTGGTCTGTCCTCCTGAGCATCTCTCCTTTAACAAAGCAGGGGAACCAAAAGCTCACCCCAAATACTTGGTTGTAGTTTTGGTCTTTTCTTTAAACTTGAGACCAAGAGGGGTCCTTGTGGGCAGTGAAGTCCTCTCTCAGGCTGTCACAATGATCAGACTCTTTGTGGCCCCTTCCATAAATTGGTTGAACTTTGCTGAAAAAAGTCTAGTTCGTGGTTTTCTTCCCTTCTCACGTCCTCTGAGAGAGAGTTCCATGGTTCCAGTGGTCAGAGGCTTTCCACTGTAAGTCTGTTTGCTATCCGTTTACTTTTGTGATCTTTTGCCCTTCAGTTTAAATGATGCTTTTCCGTCCCTGGTGTTTTCCCCATGGTATTTATAAACTGTGATTGCATCCATACTTAGACTTTCTAGTGCCAGGCTCTATGAGCCAAACTCTTCTGGTGGCCAAGGGTTCTCCCTCGTTGTGGTCTCTCTGAGAGTCTTTCATTTCACATGCTCTTGCACACACTGGAAGTATTTTGCCTGCCATCTCCTGAGATCTCATTTGCCTTTATCCTGCTCATGGCATGAATGGTCCATTGTCTCCCCAGGGCAAGCTGAAGGCTCCTTTTGGCCTGTTTCACGTGATGAGCTTTCTCTGAGAGCAGAAATTCTCATGATCACTTCCTCAGGCAGTGACCTTGTGCTCAGGTCATCTTGCCTTTTAGCAGACTCTGTGATGGCACAGAGGTGCATATGGCTTTTTACCAACAGGCACCAAAACTGGCTCCTGCCCAGGGAGTTTGCAGCCCAGTTGAGGTGGAGGCAGATCTCCAGGGAGAACTGAAGGATCAGGAACAGATGGGGTGACCGGAGATTATCTATGTTGCTCCTTGCTGAAGAGGAGATAGGATAAATTTGACAAGGAGAATGCTAAACTATGGAAAGAGTTTAGCAATTCTGGAACATCTGTCCACCAGGACTGTGTTGTGAGGCAGCTCAGGTTTCATGGGTGCTTTGGAGGTCAGCAGGTGCAGCCGAGTGAGTGTCTCCCTACAGAAAGGTTGCCTGGTTGCCTGGTGTGTGTGCTGGTGATCAGTGGTGGCTCTGTGGGCTGCCCGTGTCAGGTTTGGATGTTTAGGTGACCCAGAAGCTGGAGCTATTGGTGCTACAGCTGGAGCTTGTGGAGCTGGGTGACCCACACCGAGCTGGAGCTGCACAGCTCCAGGATTGTTCTTGAAATAAAGCAGGCGAGTGTGAGCACATCCCTGCCTATTCCCACTGTGCCCTGACCCACAGGGCAGTGCTGCAGTGCTCTCCACAGCTGGTGCAGTGGAGCTGGGTGGCTCCTCTGCAACCTGCAGGCGTTGGACGTAACACTGGCGCCATAAATAAGTAAAATGCTAATCGAAACAGGTTGTTCCAGGTGCTCCTGTCTGCTTGGAAACCTGCTTGCTGGAGAAACTGAGGTGCTGCTCGATATAAAAGCCTAACAAGGCAAAAGTAACTCTTGTTTTTGGAAGCAGGCCCAGATTGCTTGGATGTGGGCTTGAGTAAGAGTATTTCCAACCAGAGCTGCACAGACAAAGCAGCCCATTAAAACTTGTTTAAACACAGATTGAGGTGCCAAGTCCCCCCCGACACCAAGGTCACTGCCTGTCCGAAGGGAGGTTTGGTGAGGAGAGGCACTTCATCTCCTTTTCCATCACCTGCTGCTGTTGCCACCATGTCCTCTGGCTGATAGGAGCATCCAGAACATTTGAGCTGGGACAGGAATCGCTGTCCCCTGCGATTTACATCCCAAGCAGCTCCAGCTGAGCAGACAAGGCAGGTGAAGGACAGGAACCACATTCCTGGCTTCCCCGTGACAGGCTGGCACCTGAAAGCTGGAGGATGGGAACTAGCCACAGCATGGCAGAGAGCCCCATTTCCTGCTTTGCCAGCATGTCCCTGGCTTGCTGCACTCATGTTTGGCTTACAACACCACTTGACTCTTCCCAAGGACACGCAGTGTGGGCTTGTTATGGTGGTTAAACTGAGCCTTAGAGCCTGGAGGCCTTGTTAGTCTAAAACCAGCTGCAACTGGGCTCCCACCTTCTTTCTGTCCCAAGTTAATGTAGCTGAGACATTCCCCATGTTCCTGGCCCATAGCTCATGCTTTCTGCCTCTGCTCCTCCACCCCGTTTTTGCTGCAGCCACCACGCTCACTGACTGCGTGCTTGCGAGGCGCATTGGTGCAGATGAAAGAAACACGGCGGTTCAAAGCACGTGCTGTCAGTCAAGCCCTGGGGACAATTCTTTGTGGGATGCCCTTGCCGCTGTCAGCTTCAAAAGGGTTTTTGGGGGTTTGCTGTCACTGGGATTGGGTGAAAGGCTGGGTCAACAGATGAACAACAGATATGCACGATTGCACAGTGATTCAGGTGAGACACAGCTGGTTGCGTTTTTTCCAGGAAGGATCTTGGAGCAGAAACGAATCTCTCATTAATGACATTCTCAGATAAAAATCTGAGAAGTAGCACAAAGACCAAAGATAGTCAGAAACACGAGCAAGAAATATGCCAACCATATGTAATCTGCTGTTTCAAAACATGAGAGGCATACAGGGGAGAAGCAGAGGAACTGCATGGTGATGGGACATGGCTGAGGCAAATATTTGTGGCAGAACAAGGCAGCAGAGAGAACTCGTGTGGCTGCAAGAGGGGCGGGCACTGCAGGTGGCAGGGGGTGCAGTTCTCTGCCTATGCTGACCCAGCCAAGCCAAGGAGGGGGAGATGTGTTGCTAGAAAGAAAACAGAACTCTTCCTCTTGGAAAAAGATGCAACTTTTGGGTGGTCACTTCACTGACCAGAGGCATAGCAATGTAGGGACCATCTAGAAAGCACAGAAGAACCTGGATACCACCATGGATGTGTGATTGCGGAGGGTTGCCACCAGTAGTGGTGGGACAGAAGATGCTGTTTAACCATGGGAAGTGCATGAGACCTGAGCACAGGTCTGGTGGGAGGCAGAAGGGTTAATGGCCAGGCAGTCAGCTGCCAAACCATGTGTGAAAAAAAAGCTGGCTGGCCAGGAAATCGTGTCCCAGATCCCATGGCAGGAATTAGGGATGCGGAGCCTTTCTCCCTTCAGTCACCTGCTCCGGCTCAGCCCTGGCTGAGGAGCTGGTGCCATGTGGCTGATGGCCAGGGAGGGTGAGCTGGGAGGGAGGTGCTGGCATACCCGTGCTCTCCCCCTGTCCCATGTTCAGGGAAATGGGGTCCAGAGAGACTGGCCCCCTCCAGCACCTGCACAAGGCTCAGACACTGTCGAGACTGTGGGCAGGAGCTGTTTGCTGCCTGCGTGGTGCTGACTGGGGGAAATAAATAGAGGCCGCCTGTTTCCAAGCTGCCAGTCCCATGCATCTCAAAAGCTGCATATGTTTTCTTCAAAATGAACTAAATACATGTAGATTTAATGACAATAATAATAATAATAATATTCCTTGTCTATGCAACGCATTCCAAAGCTTTTCAGAGACTCCATTTTCAAGTGGCTGAATGAAAATGAAAGCCAGATCATCTCTGCCAGTTTATCATTTGCACCATCTCCTGCTTTTGCTTTTTCTTAAAACAGATCTATTCCTGGTCATTACTAGATCAAACTCGGAAGAGGTTATGGCTTCGTTCTGCCTGAAGGGGATTTGATTTGAAGTCCCACGAGGAATATTATATCATCAAACTATTTCCTCTCTATAACAGAGTAAAAAGAGGTGTATGTGAGGGGGAGAGGCAGCACGCAGTGCGACAGAGGCTGTGACTGGAGGGCATTGCAGCGAGCCCAGGCAGGCAGCTCGGCAGAAACCCTGTTCAGCCTCATCCCCACCACAGCCGTCATGGGAAACTTGGGGATGAAGTCAGGAAGGCAGCATGACAAAGTCCTGGGATGAGGTGCAGGAAAATCCTGGTGCACTGCCAGAGGCTGGCCGTGCTTTGCGTCCATCACATGATGCTCAGGAGCGTCTGATGCACGGCTGGGGATGGGCAGCATGGTGGAAAGCGCCTCACATGATGCTCAGGAGGTTTTGCCTGACTTTCTGCAGGGCTGAGCCTGCAGTGGGGAGGGACTGGAGAGCCTCTCTTCTCATCTCTCACCTTTGCCTTTGGCAAAATCAGATCACCTAGTTTAGCAAGAGGGGGAAAAAAGGTATTTTACGGCAGGATGCAGAATTTTGCCTGTTTTGCACTTTTCTCACTGTAATGAGCGCTTACATGCGTGTAATGGGCAGCCACTTGAGAAACGAGGAGAGGAAAACTCTCAGCTTCTCTGTCTCCTCCCTGCAGTGCTAAGCATTACGTTCATTTTGCTGCGTCTTTTGGCACGTTGCGCTGCCTGTGTCAGCTTTGCAATGCACCTGGCTCTGGGCTGCACTTGGTGTCTTCGAAGCTGCTGGATGAAAACAGGAATCGAGGAAAATGATTGCAACAACCAGTGTGGATGGACATGGTGTTTAAGGAGCAGTGAAGTGGAGCAAACCTGGGTCCCAGCAGCAGGGCTGAGTTGGTCAGATCTTTTCCAAGTGCTCTTTTCTGTCCCTTTCTTGAGTGTAGCCAAATATATTACTGCTTATTAAATGTGTACCTCCAGACAGGCTGCACACCTGCCCAGTTGATGTTGCTCTCAGAGGCTTAAGGAAACCCTCTCAACCTAAAAATCTAGTTACTTCACGTCTGTTAGCTGACTGAAGCAGCCTTGCTGAAGAAATGAGGCAGCTCAAGTGCATAAAGCTGGGGATGGCTGGCTGGTTTTTGTTACCAAGCATAAGAATTGGCCAGTGATCTCCCTCTGCAGAGTGGAAGGATGGGCTGCACTTGGGAGCCTCGGGAGGCCTCCTGTTAGCCTGCGAACAAATCCCTTGCCTGCATCTCAGTGCTCAGTCAGGAGAAGACTTTTGCCATCTTCTCCTTGCCTCCTCTTTGCAGCTGGATGTGTATTTTGGGCCACTTTATCAGTGGCCGTAGGCAAGGCTTTGTGCAGCGAGTGCCAAATGGAGGCAGAGAAGACACAAGCAGCAGTAACACAGAGCAGTAAGAGGCTGTGCCAGTGCTGCTGGTCACTGGCATTTCTTTACAAGTGCTGCAGATGTGATGGGAACAGGAACGTAAACACTTCATCCTTGAAAACTTGGTGCTTTGTTTATAATCTAGGCAGTCATTCATACTGCACCTGCTGCTCGGATCATCTTTGCAGGGCATGGATTGTGAAATCAAGGAAATAAAATATATTTGCTCTTTCTAAGATGACTTGCCACGTCAGTGAGCTTCCACCCAGCTGCTCCCTTACCAACAAGGAATAGCTGCCATGGACAAAGTGTGCAACAGTTTCTACTAACGGCTGCAAGATCTAAGCTCTCATAACTATGATTTCTTTTAGAAAATTGTTTGTCACAGCAGTTTCTGGGTACGGACATCATGGGAATAAAACAGGCGATGTTCCTGTCAGCAGCAGCAGCAGCAGCAATTGCCTCTTTTGCTGTCCATCTCTGCCTGGAATCTCTGGTTTGAGCTTGCCCATTCTTGCCCAGTTTGTGTAATCCAGCCCAGCTCAAGGCTTCTGTGCACAGTGGGTCCTCCCAGCGTTTTGCTGTGCCATCAGGGTGGTGGCAGGCTGGCAAAGGGAGCATACCCTCTCTTTGCCCTCTCTGCAGTGCCAGGGAACAGAGCATGGATCAGAGCTGATACCAGTGGTGAGGAAAACACAGAGAGAAAGAGACATCTCTTAAGCTGCTGTGCCTTGGTCCATAGAAAGCTTTCCTAAGGACAAAGAGTACTTTGGGATGGCTGTTTCAGGACAGGGAAGATAAGCATCCACAGTGTCTTATTCTGCTCGCAAGTGAGAACACACTTAGTGGAATCTCCTCAGAAAACTCCTAAGATCATCTGAAATCAGATGCTTGCCTGTAAATCATACCTTGGGCACCTCCAGGCTGTGAAACAAGTTTCTCTTCATCAGAGAGAAGTCTGGCATCTTGGCTGACTGCAGATGGCGAAAGGAAGTGAGGAATGCCACCTCTGCTTGAAAATTAGGGAGAGGGAGGTCTTCCTCTGGTCTTGTGACTCTCAGCTGTGTCTTTATGGTGTGCCAGCTTAAAAAGGTATGGAAGAGCAAATGCAAAAAGAAATTATTCTGTCCAGCCCGGCAACAAAGCTAAGAGCAGGGAGAAGATGTGTAGCAGGATATATCTCCACAGATGTGTCTCTGGGGAGAGACCATTACAGAATTTCATTCATCCCGAATGAGTAAGCAGAGACTCACAATACAGCTCGTTTCAAGGCTTTATCTGACTCAGGGAATCAACATTTTACCAGTTTTGAGTCCTAAACCAAAAGTGAACACCAGACCATGCCGCTTTAGAGGCTGTTCCTCAACCTCCCAAGAGAAGATAAGCTTTCTGTCTAATGCTGCAGAAAACAGGGCACCCACTTTGTAAGCTCAATATATATGGGGGTTGGTACTTCAAGTGTCAGCATTAGTGCTGGTCACAGCCTCACACTGGGATGTCACTTCAGGAGTCTGTCAGCTCTTCCTCTGGTCACAGGAACAGGATGTTATTGCCAATGACCCTAGGCAGACCTGTCAGCCCAGCCTGTTGTGAAGGTGTGTGAGACATCCCACTGAAAGAGTCTGGCTGTAATTGTGTGCAGTTTTGCTGCTTTCCAAACCATTCAGGCTGAAATTTTGAGGACTAAATCTTTGCTTCTAGCAGAAGAGATTCTTATTTAATTTTCACGGGCAATTTCTGCAAAATATGATCAATCTTGATTTGCAAGAAGAAGGAGGAGGAGGACAAATCAGTTATTTTAGTTCTAAACTTAAAACGCTCTTGTGATTTTCAGAGAACCCATACAGTTCCTACACTTAGGAACACCAGCTTCCAGCTTTTTTTAGTTTGCTCTAGTGTGATATGCCCAATTTCAACAACCCAAGGGTGACCCAATTATGAGTCTTGAGGTGAAAAAATAATATTGGTGTCAGTGGGTATTGGTTAGAGTTTGGCAGGTGAAATGTGGTTGGTGTTGAGTATCTGCCCAAGGGCTTTTGGGGGACTGTGAGTAAGATCTTTCCTCTGGTTCTTGATGCCACAGGCCAAGCAGCCGAGGTCCGTGCTGTGGATCTTGAGTATTCAACCCCACTGACGATAGCTGGTGTTTTGAGTTGGCATTAATCGGTAATTTTGCCTGCACTCACAAAGCTGCTTCTCTGCTTTCTGGGTTGTCTTCTGGTGCTTCGTTGGGTTAGGTGGTACTGGGGTCCTGACAAGGCAAACACTCAGACCTAGCCCCACTTCTGGAAGGACACTTGGCCTCCTTATCTTCTTGTGTGCTGGTTCTCTTTGAGGATGGGGTGGTGGTTCCAAGGTGGTTCCACTTTATATGTAATTTCATCCCATACTTGAGGTCCCATTCCTGTTTCCCTGAGGCTCTTGCAGGCAGCATCCAGTCGGCTGTTCCTACTGAGGGTCTTCAGATGCCCTGCAAAGAAAAATCTGTACATGCTGCCTTACTATTCCCTTCTTTCTTCTGTGGGGAAGAGGAAGCTGTTTATTTGAGATGCAAGGTGCAGGACTGGGGCTGCTGTAAATAGCTCTCTAGTGAACCTGCTGTGTCAAAGAGGGACAGCCTTGTAGCAGGCGATGAAGGCTAAGCCCATGAGCAAAGATTAGACCAGCAACTGCGGATTAGGGCCTTTCTACCTGGACTCATTCTTAATTCTGCCTAATTTAAAATAACATGCAGTGGCAGTGGTGGTGCCAGGTAGGGAGGACTCACAGTGGCCCTGACAAGTGGACCTGGAGTAGGGATGTTTGGCCCCTAAAATCGGTGGGGAAAGTTGGAGGGTGTTGGCGTGGACAGAGTATTGGTGGGTGGACAGAAGGATGGGTGGTGTCATGGAGTGGGCTGATGGAAAACTGGTGGAGAGAGGTGTGTGATGTGGGGAAATGGGGAGAATGGAAGCCCGGCAGAATGAAGCTGCAGAGCAAGCAGGGCTGTGGATTGTGGGAGGGTGGATGGGGAAAAGAGCGTAGTAGCTTGATAGATAAAAATCAGTGAACAGATGCATGGTAGAAACAATTAATCTCTTGGAGGGAAAGGAGTGAGTGGGAGAATAAGTGCAGACTAAGAGGATTTCCACTACTTGCAGCCATTGTATGCAGGCACCCGCACCAAAACCATATCCCGATTTACACTCCATGCCACCTCCCTGTGTATCTGTGGGAAGCCACCCTTACTCCAGACTGCAACTGCTTTGCATCGCTTTAGGTCAGATGGATAAAAAGGTTCAATCTAAAAATGGCCTATTTTAAGTTAATCCTCAGAAGTAAAATGAGACGGCATTCCCAGTAAATTCCCTGTGGCTACAGCCCAGGCAAGGCAGCGGGTCAGGAGCTCAGCAGAGCAGAGAGGTGCTGGTGAAGGGTGTCTGTCCCCTGCAGAGCTCTGCTCCTTTGTGCTTCACTAGAGAGATGGGGCTTGCCCTGATGTGTCTCCGGGCTCCCTCCCCACCAGGTGTTCTCCATCGTGGTGTTCGGCTCCATTGTCAATGAAGGGTACGTGAACCGCATGGACGAGTTAGAAGAGCACTGCATTTTCAACCGCAATCACAATGCCTGCAACTATGGCATTACCGTGGGTGTCCTCGCCTTCCTCAGCTGCCTTCTTTACCTGGCTCTGGATGCCTACTTCCCGCAGATCAGCAGCGTCAAGGACCGCAAGAAGGCAGTGCTCTCAGACATCGGAGTCTCGGGTGAGCTTCCTGGCCATTTGGCCCTGGTGGCTTATGCCATGCCATCAAACTGCTTGATGTCAGGCTCTCCCCAGAGTATGTCAAAAGGGCCAGGAGTGGAGTGAGGGCAGGATCAGGTAAAGCACCTGAATTTGCTAAGGACTTTGGGCTTGCAAGTTCTTTCACAGTTAGCCCCTTGCCTAGCAGTCCTATGTACAGCTGACGAGAGAAGGGGAAGGATTGTGCCCTGTTTTGCTGTTGCTTTGGAATACCCATTTCTCTCACTGCCAGGTGTCTGCCTGTGCGTGGCAGAGAGGGTGAGTACCTCCTACCTTCACCCCTTTCCTGGGGGCACAGCATGTCAGTGATCCTTCAGCACCTTTCCTTGATGTGAGTCCCTGAGCTGTTCTGTCCTGAGCACAAGCTGGTCTCTGTGCAACTGCAAACCAGCTGCTTCCCACTCTTTTGCAGCTCCCGTGGAAGGAATTGCTCTTTGCTTGTCCTTGCAGGACAGGATTGTGAAGCAGTGGCTGTTTCATAGAGCCCAGATGATCGCTTTAGGACTGGAAGCCCTTCAGGCTCCCTCACAAGGCCAAATGCAAGTCCTGTGATCAATCCAAACACAAGCAAATGAACTCTCCTGAGGTTCTTTCTGCAGACACCTATTGGTCACCTTGACAATTTGCTGTCACGAAGCCTGCCAGCTCACTTGGGCTCAGACTGGCTGAGCAGTCAGTTTTGCCCAGTCTGCAACATAGTGATGGGTCTCAGAGGGTTGAAATTTCCAGAGAAATGTAATATGTATATGTTACGCTCACACACGTCTTCTTGTTCTTTGTCCTTCCCTTTGGCACGCCGGTGGTGGTCCATCCCAGCCTTTTGGGCATTCCTCTGGTTCGTTGGCTTCTGCTTTCTGACCAACCAGTGGCAAGCTTCAAAGCCAGAAGACAACCCACTGAATGAGGGAGGGGATGCAGCCCGAGCAGCCATCACATTCTCGTTCTTCTCCATCTTTACCTGGGTGAGTACAGTAGCCATGACGCTGGATCAAATGTCCTCTGTACTGTATTATCTTGTGGGGAATGAAAGGTGACTGGCTAAGAGTGATTCCCTCTGGGATCTCAGTTCACATGGCTTCTGAGAAGGAGAAGCAGGAGAGGAGTGGTTGGGGAATAAACTTGGGAAACGGGACTCAAAAACTTGTGTCGAAGAAGGTTTTAGAGCACTAATAAGCACAATGGGAAAGAGAGTCCCACATCCCAGTAAGGAGTGTTTTCGACAGACCTTTAATATGACCTTGGACAAGCCAGCTCCTCAACCACCACTGTCGTAGAATCATACAATAATTTGGGTTGGAAGGGAGTTTTACAGGCCATCTAGTCCAACCCCCCTGCAATGAGCAGGGACATCTTCAACTAGATCAGGTGGCTCAGAGCTCAGTTCAGTCTGACTTTGAATGTTTCCAGGGATGGGGCGTCCACGACTCCTCTGGACAACCTGTTACCGTTTTCTCTGTGTGTCAGAGGACTTCAACAGCATTTTCACCTTACAGACACTAAGCAGAGAAGGGAGCTCCAGGCCAGGGGTTGCATCTCCCTCCCACCTTTGCTCCCATCATGCAAGATGCCATCATTGTTCTTCTGGACTCTGTCTGCACCCACCACTGGAGTGCCACCTCACTAGGTCGCCTGTTAGGAAGGTGATGGTGCTGTCTTAAGACTGCCCTTTCCCTAGCAGTTCCTTATTGCTAGTTTCCTGGAAAATCTGTTCTGTGCAATATAAATATCCCTGATGACTTCCTCCTGCCTCTGAAAGCACCAAGCACAAGTGTTTTTTTTCTGAAGTGACAGGATAGTGCCAAGCAGGAAAGCATTTTAACCCTGTCTCCATGCGTAAGCCCTTGCGGCTTTATCTTCTCCTCTTCCTGCAGGCTCTGATGTTGGGCAGGGGCCAGATAGGAAAGGTGCCGTAAGACCACGGAGCTGTCAGAGAGGAAGGGGGGCTGCAAAGGGTTGTGCTGTCAGCACCCTGGCCACGGTGACACCGGGCGGGATCAAGGGACAGCAGTGTGTGTGTGTTCCCTTCATGAATTGTGTCCTGCACTCAAGTGCTGCCGAAAGTCCCTTGCAAGCTCCAGCAGAAAGGAGCAAGGCTTTTGCAAGGTGCCATCACCTTCAGTGATCGTCTCCCATGCACGGGCTTGCAAGTGGCTAAACAGGAATCCTCTTTGCCTGTGGTTCCTTGGGGTTTGTTTTAATTTCAGTCAAACATTCTGGTTTGCTCTGCCTTACTGATTTTCCTTCCCACACCCCTCTCTCTCCTCACAGGGCTTCCTCGCATTTCTGGCTTTCCGGAGACTCAGAGACATTAATTTTCAGGAGGAATACAATACCCTGTTCCCTAACTCCCCATCCTTGCTGCCTTAGTGCCCCTTGCTGACGGGAGACTTTGGGGGAAGGGGTGGAGGGATGCAGCTAGAGGAGGTCACTGAGCAGAGCTGGTTCCAATGCCCTGACTCTGAGTGTGTGGTCACTGCAGGGCATGGGATGGGAAGATATGGGCCTCTGAATTGGAGTGGGGTTGTCCACTGAACGGAGAATCTCCCTCTGGAGAGTTGGAACTGGCAATTTCTTCTCCTCTTCTGCTCCCTTCTCTCCCTCACCCATGCCCTAACTAATGCTGTGTAACACCCCACTGTGCCTTTTTTTGATGACTGCTCAGACCTAATACTTCAGCCAGGAGATGCCCTCTGCCCCCACCATTTTATCTCTTCCATTTCTTCCCAGACCTCATTCCCCAAAAAACTCTCCCCCATCACCTGCTAGACTCACCTCTCTCAGGGATGCTCTGGGAACAATGAGCCATGCCTGCTGAAACCTGTGCCCAGGCTCCCCCAGCCCACCAAAAGGTGCCCTGCCTGCAGTGCTTGGGGCAGGAGACAGCAGTGTGCTTGCTAACTATCCCTTGGTCTGGGAAGCAGCTGCCTTGCTTCCTGCTGCTCCTTCCCAAGGTCTGCGCTACACCTTGGGGATGTTGACTGGTGAAGGGGTTTTGGGGAGTGACCTCTACCTCAGTACTTGGTGTCAAATGCTGCTCTCCTTACTGGCCTTTACAAGCCAAATGGCCTCGTAACACAGAGCCCAGCAGCTGAGCCCTCTGGTGTTGCCGAGGCAGATTGCCTTCCCGCAGCCAGGAGGGGCTGACTGGGATAACCACATGCCAGCTGAGCCTCCGCGACCCGTGCGATGTTGGTGAAACCCCACCAGCAGACAGGAGGTGCCCTGAACATCCCAGAGAGAGCAGGGAGCTTTGGCAGGCTGCCCACAGCCAGCTGGACTTGCAGCCATCCCTGCTCTCTCCTTGTGGGCTCGTGCTGTCCCTCTGTGGGACAGCGTGGACTTCCATGCTCGTGGGTCGTTTCAGCGGCGATCTGCCAGGCAGGCCTCGCACACTAATCCGTAACCACTACTAACCCCACTTTTGTTTGTTTCTCTTTTTCGGTACGTTCCCCCTCTTTTTCCTCTTCCCTCCCCTCTCTGCTTCCCATCTCTTCCCTTCACCTCCTCCCTTAAAGGTGGGCCAGGCATTCCTGGCGTATCAGCGTTTCCAGCTGGGTGCCGATTCGGCCCTCTTCTCCCAGGACTACATGGACCCAAGCCAGGACTCCGGCATGCCTTATGCTCCCTACACGAACGAGGAGGATGCTACAGATGCGGTGGGGACGTACCAGCAGCCCCCTCCAGCAGATGCTTTCGACACCGAGACACAGGGGTACCAAACGCAGAACTACTGAGCCACCGATGCCCCTTTCCCTTCCCCTTTCCCTTCTGCCCCTGTTCCCACTGCCGGCAGAAAGCCGAGGCACAAACAAGACACGTGCATAGTGGTACAAGAGGTGGCTCTCAGCTATGCTCCAGCCTTCTGGGTCATCTGTTTTTATTTATTGTTTTTAAAAAAGGAAAAAAAAAAAAAGGAAAAAAGGTTTCCCCATCACCTCTTCCTTCTCCTCTCCCACCAAGCTACCTGCCAGAACCAAATATTTCCAAAATCTGCATTTTGATAGGAAGGTCACCCCCTTTCCTCCTCTCCCTCCTGCCTTGCTGCAGAGGGCAAGAGTCTGTCTTATGGACAGGAGAGGAGCTATGGCACCCGCAGGGCAGGGGAAAGGGTGTTGGAGGCAAAATGGAAGAAATGAGAGGGACCGGGAACCTTCTAGAAGAGATGGCATTGCTGAAGGTTGGAGTAGATGTGGGAGCATCCAAATTGGTCTGGAGCACCTGGTGGCTCAGGGAGGGGAATGGTGTTAGAGTCAGCATACAAGAGTGTGAGGAGGGGCCTGGAGGACAGAAGGAACTGTATCCTCCATGTAAAGATGGGGGCTTTTCCCTGCCACATGCTAGTGAGAGAGGGTGCTTTATTTTTAGAGGGTTTGGGAGAAGTGGTATGGGGAGGGGGGGAGCACAAGGAGAGAAAGTGGGAAGGGAAAAAGGAAGATTTGCAGGTACAATCAGAAATGGCAGGCACATCTGTAGGTTACAGCAAGAGACTGAGCAGAGCAGAGGGGTAGTGCCCTGAGATTCACTCCTTGCTCAGCCCCCTTGGGGTGAGGTGGAGGTGATTCCCCTCGCCTGTACTTCCTGCTAGTCACTGCTCTTCTCAGACCAGTGTTTGATGAGGCAGGAGGGGAGCCATGCGCAGTCCCTGCGCCCAGATACAGTGCCTGTGGGAAGAAGGATGGAGGAGGGAGGCTTCTAGAAAGCCCTGAGAGCCTTCAACCCCAGCTGGGCTGGTTTGAGGGGTGAGGGGAGCTTTGTCATTTCACCCAGGGTGAGAGGAGAAGAAAGACAGTTTCGCTCCTCCGGTCCTGCTGAACCTTCCTCTGTTCCTTTACAATAGTGCAAAGCCTCTTGCTGACACCATCTTTGTAGCACACAGGAATGGAGCAGGACCCCACTTAGAAAGAAATACTGCTGCTGGGGTGGCCAGCGTGTGTCTGGCTCTTGCACAGGGGTGCAACCAAGCTGAGAAGGGTCTTGCCCTGCACGACTGCACTTCGCCTCCCACTCAGATAGGGAGCAGGTCTTGGTGTGCAGCGAATTGGTTGGGGCCAGACTGAGTTGTCTGAAAACTGGTCTTTATGTACTTGGCATAGACCATACCTTAGTGCTCTTTTGCAGCATCTCAGATCCTGGCTGACTCTAAAGCCTCGCCTAGATGGCAGCACTAACTCTTAGATAGAGCTCATATGGATATCATTCCACACTCCTCATGATTTTGCTCCAAGTAAAGACACAACTGTGGAAGCCCCGTCTCTGTTCCAGGTTAGAAGTTAGGTCTGTGCATGAAGACAGATTCCCAGATTTCCCCTAAATGGAAATAATTCAGCAATAGCTACCTAGACAATTCTCCTGGGCACAGACATCTCTCAGAGCACAAAAAGCAGGGTTTACCTCGCAGAAGTGAGGAGCTCCATCCCCCAGGCAGCCACCCTGCTTGATGCAACACTGGTCCCAGTAGCAGAGATCAGGAGCACATCCAAATCTGAAGGTGCCCGCACTGCACATGCAGCCTATTCCTCATAGCACCCTTTGGAATGGGGAGAATGGGACACGGGTCCGGCCTGTGGCTGTGTGAACATCTGGAGGGCACCAAAGTTACCAGTCCTGCCCTCCTCCCAGTGCCCCACAAAGATAGGGAAGGGGTAGAAACTGTAGAGCAGCAGGCCCCCAGAGGGAAGTGGAGCAGTGTTCTCCACTGTATACAGGCACTGTTTCTCCCTGTTCCTACCAGGACATTTGGGCTCCTGATGGCTGTCTGCATGGCTTGTCCTCCCCAGCCTTGCCCCGCCGTGCTGGTGGTTAGCCACTGGTGGGGACAGGAGTGGGGGATCAGGATCAGGATCCCTAGAGATGCAGCAGGAACGACTGGGCACAGGCACACATCCCTTGCTCTGTGGCTATGAGCGAATGCAATATTGTAAATAGGAGGGGTGCTTTTTGGAAGGAAGCCCCTCGAGCTTTGTTTTCTGTGGGTTCAGCCTAATATTTAGGCTTGGGACGGGTTTACTTTATTGAGAGAGGTTTGTTGTGACTGGATGTGGGGGGAGCACCCTCCTATCTGTTTCCCACAAGGGGAGAAGAACGAATGAATGACGAGGTGGAGGAGGAGAGAAATTAGTTGTACTCACCCAGACTCATCTGTTGTCATCCTTCATGCTTTCCTTTGGGGTGTGGGGAATGAACTGAGAGGAGGAGTAGGCTATAAATAACCAGCTCTTAGCACAAAAACATGTTGTACCTTTTTGGAGGTCCCTCCTCCGTGAGTGATCAGGCACATAAGGAGAGGTACAGACAGTATGTGGGGGACCTACCTGGGGCTCTGTTTTGGGGTGTGGTGCAGGAGCATCTTGCATGCCCCTTCTCCCATCAGAGTTACATAGGTGGCTAAACACCACTGGGGGCTGACTAAATGAGCGAGCTTTTCTTTATCCTCTTCGGCTTGCTTCCCTCATGTAACCAGCTGATGGGCTCAGGTGGGCTTGAGGCAGGAATGAGCCTCCCCCTCAGAACCAGCACTTCAGTGAGACATGAGCCAGGTGGCTTCATCTTGGGTTACTTCCCATCTCTCTGTTCTCCTTGCTTTGTGTGATAAGGAAAGCACTGATGTGACAGGGGACACAACAACAGTAGATACTTGGACAACTTCTTGCTTTTGCTCATGAGAGAAGACCTACTCTGCTTGGGTTCACATGCTTTCAGCCTTTGCAGTGGAGGGTTGGTGGTGACAGACCTGGGAGTGGGACTCTGCTTGTTTGCATGTAGCCCTTTAAAATGCAAAATGCAATTTCCAGTGGCATTTGGCTGGTTCTGCAGCTGATGAGGCATACAGACCTACCTAAAGGGCTGGTTATCTTATCTTAGGTTCATCTGATAAGGTGCTGCCTATTTCTGGTGATCGTAGGTGAGACCTGAGCAGCTGACTGGAACACGTCCGTTTTGCATTCTAAGTGTGGGTGAGATCAGCCCCACTCTAGAGATTAGGAGATCAGAGGGAAGGCTGTATAAGCGAAATGATAAGGCGGCTTTCTTCCCCCTCTGCCATTTGTTCAGATTACAGAGGATTATGCATCCCCTGTTGGGAGCAATGGCCCCTTGATGTCTTCTTATCTTACAAAGCCCCCAAGTAAAGGACTGTTTTGTGGAAGCAGAGGCTGTGAAGGGCAAAGAGATGATGAATCCTTGCCCCAGTTCTCTCTGTGGATTCAGCCTCCTGATGTGTCCCCATCCCTGGCTCACCCATATCCCCACTACCCTGTTCATCGCCTCATCACGAACCCTTCCTCTCTGCGTTATTCCTGGCAGTTCCCTGAGGGGAGGAGGTGTCTTTGTCCCTGTACCCTTGCAAGCACTTGGGAGGACCCAGGAAGGCAGCATTGCAGGGTGGTTCCCAGAGGAGTCTCAGCTCCCATCCCCAGAGCAGGTATAAGGTAAGGAGCCCAGTGAGGCCACCTCACGCGGCAAGTTCAAACCATCCATCCAGACAACTCCCTGCTGCCTGTGTGGCATTTGTAACACCACCTGGGCTGCCCTGCCCCTTCCCCTGCCACATTACTGCCTGTGTATAGTATATATATTATATATATATATTTAAAAAGATGTATAATATAAAGCTATACATATATACGTATATACGATGACTCATGGATGGCCTGCCGCATACAGGATCCTCTGAGTGGTCTTGTCTAAGCCCGAGTGTCCCTTCACCCCTCCTCCCCCTCCCCCTGCCCCAATCCGTTCCAAAATTCAACTACAGCGAACCCCGCCACCTCGGCACCTGTGTTTACAATGTCCTATATATTTGTGGTTAACAAAGTGAAGGTGGTAACTACTGGTGTCTCAATAAAGTTATGACGTTCAAAATAACCATACTATATGGAAAAAAAAATGGTCTGGATTTTCTTCTTTGGGGAGGTATGGCTTTTTTAGTTTGGTTTGCTACAAGAGCATTGGCTCCTGTGCTCCTGCATGTCCAAGCTGGCAAGTTTAGTGACAGTCAGTGGCTTGAATGGAGGAAAGAAACCTAAAGAACTGCCCTTATTGAGATGTTTCAGTGGAAGCTAATGGTTACTTTTACTTGGCCTAAGTTTCAAATCACACACACCATCAAGTGTCTCTCACCTAATCAGTAGGAAAACCTGAGGAACCTGACATGCCATGTTAGAAGTGGACTCTCACTGTGAAAAGGATGTGGCAATAGGAGGTGTGGATGGGGGACTTACAGGAATAGAGGATACAAACTTATATGAAAATATTTCCACACCCAGGGAAGCAGATCTGTTTAGTCCTTTGATGTGTCTTTATCTCTATTCATCTATGTGTGACCATTGCTCGGGTGTCTGATGTACTGCAGGTTTTCAAAACATAATCAGATCCTGGGAAATGGGCTCTCAGGGCACTGCCCACTGTGGGCGTCAGTGATTGGTAGCCCACCACTAAAAAGGATCTTGTTTCAACAGGCTGTGCAATAAAAATGAAATTCAAAATCCCATCCTGTGGTGATGC
Organism: Mystacornis crossleyi; assembly: GCA_013400655.1. NCBI lineage: Eukaryota > Metazoa > Chordata > Aves > Passeriformes > Timaliidae > Mystacornis > Mystacornis crossleyi. The sequence goes on along the minus strand of VYZQ01066773.1, from coordinate 2,059 downwards.
TTAGCTAAGGCTTCCTTCTCATCCCCTTTTAATGAGTCTATCACCCGAGTACCTGAGTATGACATTTCCCAACCCTTGTGGGGTTTAAGGACAGTAAGCAGAGGCACATGATGGTGAACAGCTCTGGCCATTCCTCCAAACTGTCTCCCCTCTTGGGGACACTACTGAGCACACACTGCAGCTGCACATCGGATTATATGCAAAAGTGTTGGTGGACCGACCCATCTGTTTCATGATTAATCTTTGTTTGGACAAAGACCCTTCCTACAGTCACAGCTTTTGGGGTGGATGTGTTGTGGAGATACCGAGCCCACAGAAAGGCAAATGTCTGTATTGGCAACAGGTGGAGTTAAAAACTGGTGAGACAAAACGTTGCCAAAAGCAAGCATTTCAGATGAATAGGACTCCAACATTACTAGTTTGTTTGTGTTTTCTAATCATTTGAAATCTCTTTAATTTTGCTTTCTGGTATTTCACATGCTTATGAGTCATGTTTTGAAGCTTCTCCCTGCAGCCATGACATCTAGAAACAATTCTGTTATAAAGTTGTTTTCTTTTTTTTTAAAGTTCACATAATCCCAGGACTCAAGGAGATGAAACTTTGTTTAGTGTATCAAGGAATTCAATAAAATTATATGAAACAACCCATTTCCCTCCCTCAAAAATCCAGCTGGCCTAAAACTGTATGAACTCTATTTTGCAGGAGCATTTGACTCTCTCTTGGGGGGATCAGCACACTGTCATCATTTCCCCTTTCTCTGGCAGTAGCTCTCCACACTGGCTCTCCAGCCCTCAGAGGGTGCTGGGGGAAGGAATCTGTTGCTTCCAGCTTTCCTTCCTTAATACTTGTTCTTTCTATTGCCCCATCTTATTTCTCTGTCCTTCCAGCATGCCTCAAAACAGTGGCCTGCAAATAAGTGGGATGGATTCCGGCACCTGTACCTGTGGGAAGCATCAGGCTGAGGTTGGTAAAGGTAGATGACGTGACCTCGGGGCAGAGCTGTGTGAGGCCTCACAATGCCACCCCCCCCACCCCTTTCTCTCCGCCATAGGAGCAGAGCAAGTGTGGAAAGCTGGCTCTGTCAGAGAGATCCTTCCTTTTTTCCATGTCAACTCCTGCAAGCTTTGCCAAAAATCATGGCTTTCCTTTCCAGCCCCTGCCTCTGTTAGCATCAAAACAGAAGAAAATCTCCCTAAACATATTTCACACATGATCAGTAGAGAGAAACTAAATGATGTGATGGCTTCTGCTGGCAATCCGGTGAATGCTTCCCGGTTTCTGAGCACCTACAAGAGCACCGTGCCGGGGCTGCCCCAAGCTTCCTGCTCCCCATGGCACCTTGCTCAGTCATGCTGTTCATCTTTCATCCAGCAGCCGAGTAGTGACCATGCTTCTTCCTTTCCTGCAGAGAAAGCTTCGATAAAAACAGGAAGGCAGCAGTACAGCTTGGCACCAGGAATACTGTGTGTATAATCCCTAGCACTGGGGACAGAGAAGATGGGAGAATAATTACAAAAAGAGAGGGGGGGCGGAACGAGAAATGCGGGAGTTTGACATGAGAGGGGGAGCTGTATATCTGGTAGCCACTGAATCATATAATTCATTTACTTCTGCATGGATGGTGACATTCAGTGACCAATATCCTGCATTCCTGGGGAGATCTTGGCTACGTGGAAATACACATGGCAATTTCTGAAAGGATTTGCAGAAAGTAGGAAGCATAAATAAAGATTAAAATAAGCATGATCAATACAGCCAGCAGAAACTCAGTTGGGTGCACTATTTCACCTTCCAAGCACTGCATAAAGCTTTTGGTGAGCAGACGTTCACGGAGCAGCTCACCAGCTTCTGTAACACTTTCGTTTGGAGGACTGTGAAATGCTGGACAAACATGCATTTAATGCTGCAGAGGGCCTCATTTGCTAAATCCTACTATTCACTTTTTTTCCAGGTCAAGTAGTTAATTGACTCACTCAAGGTTAGGGCAGAAGCTCAGTGACAGAACCACAGGAGTATCCAGACAGAATCTGGCACAAGTATTTTCACCACAAAAAAAAA
>VYZQ01066769.1:9575-20631 GCA_013400655.1 Mystacornis crossleyi | reverse complement strand
TATTATAATATGCATTCATAACAACAGTACATATTAATTTGCATGTCCTGGCCTAACAACCTGTAAAAAACCAATCAATCCAACCAAATCAATTACTTTTTAATAATGTCTTCCTAGGTCCTGGAATTACTAAAACTTAAAGTGGCTAGTTCAGAGACATCCTTCAAATTAGAGAAGTAGTGGGACTCCTGTGTCCCTGCTCTTTTCTCTATCAGTGACTGGGAGTCATTCTGCTCTTTCATTGGATTTTCTTGTTTTCCCATCAGTCTATAAAACACTAATCTCTCAAGCAAATCTCAAATGCTTAAAATGAGATTCTAAACTGGAAACCAGTTCCTGCATCGTTTCTACTCCTTTCTACCCTCAAGCATTTCTTGCACAACTTAATCTTCAACTGACCTGATTCTTTGAATAACTCCTGGTTCTGAGACACCAAATCTTGTACCTCTGATGGCCGCTAAGTGAAGTTGGACTTCCACCACTGCTCCAGGGAGGCCGTATTGCCCATTAGCACCTTTCTAAGTCAGGACTGGAGACTCAGCAGAATAAACAGAAGAGCAAACAGAGCACTGAGTGCTCTGCGTGTTGTATTTAGTTCACAGGAAAAGGTCAGAGGCTGGGCTGCTCCCTTCACATGAACTGGTTATAACACGTGCTGGCAGTTCTGGTTTCACAACATTCATCTGAACTCCCATGAATTAATCTGTGTTGGGTTACCCATGCTGGAAAGCTGTGATAGTTTAAATCAGGTCAGCTGGTCAGATTCTTGCAGAAGTTTCTCTTTGGGCTTGATGTCAGATTGCCAATGTAAATGAAACTCCAGGTTTTATCATCTTTTCTGTGATTTTAACTAAGATTAACTAATATAGGTTATCCATCATAAGGAAGAACATATGTATTTTTACCTCCCTTCAGAGTGAAAGTATCTGTAGAACTCCCTGAGTTTTCAAGATACTCTTCCGAATACTGTCTGCATTTTTTGATTGGTTGTTTTTAATCTTTCACACTTCTAGGTTAAAAATCAAGGCAGGCAAGCTGAACTTTCTCAGAAGTTGATGATAAGCACTTCCACCAGATAGGAACATTAAGATCATGTTGTGGTTTGATGCAGCTGAATGCCAAGCACATGAAATCTAATTGTTTGAATAAGGGGAAAATAAGGAATATTGAGAAAAACGAGAAAACTACAACGCAAAACAGGCCCACACCTAAACAGTTATAGTATAGAGGAGATTTATTACTAACAGAATTAAAAGTAAAAATATATTACAAGAAATTAAAGCAAACTCCCCTCTCCTCCAGCAACCCCTCCATCCCACTAACCCACGAAAAGGAAAGAACAAAACCTGGGATATGGTCAGCACTGCAGTTCTTAAAAGTCTCTCCAATATTTAAGGAAAAAGAGTTTCCTCTTTACGTGCTTTAACGTGGTTTCCAAACTCACCAGCAACAGTCCACCTGGAAAGAAACAATCTGCTGAGGTGGAAAAACATCTCTCCCATGAAATCTCACGGTCTTTTCACACTGCAGTCATGATTCACAATAACACAGGGTTTTAGTCTTTTACGGGTGAGTTATTCTAGCCTGGAAACAAAGGCTCTCTTCNCGCAGCTGCTCACAGCTCCGGGGTGGCTTCCCGGCGGCTTGGCCCGCTGCTGCCACGCCGGGGGTCAAGGGGGGCCGCGGGCCCGCTCCGGGATGGGGCCCAGAGGGCCGCTTCCACCCCCACCCCTCAGCTGGAAAGCAGGAACAAAAGGAACTTCCCCTGCTTGTGCTGTATTTAAATATGCAAATCGTAGCGGCATTACCAGCTTACTCATTGGATTAGCAACTTGTCCATCGGCTAAGATAAGTTTCAACCTACCACAGATCACAGGGTATATTGGAGCTGATCTGATGACAGAAAAAGAGGATGCAAATTTTCAGTCCTTTTTATTTGCCTTCTGTTGTTTTGGGGGTTTTTTAACTGGAAGGGTAACATTCCCGAGCTTTTTCTTTCCTGCTGGGTACAAACGTTGTTTCAGTAGCTGAGGCCCTGAGAACAAATAAACAAATAATCAAATAATCAAATAATCAAGCCACACTGATGAGTTGCTTGATAAGTTGGCAGTGCTATACATATTTGGAAAAAAGGCAGAGTAATTATTTTTAACCTGCTCTGAATCTCATGCTAGTATAGCACAAATGCCTTCAAAATGCATCTTGTTCCCTGGTGTAAACACAACTATATAAATCAACATATTGCAAAGAAAATAATGATAAGCATTAAAAATTATCCTTGATTCTCAGAGGCGTATCGGCAGGGCATAAAATAAATCCATTTACCTCTTAAAGAAATGTAATGGTGAGAACATAAGATGTAATATCTCATAATTTTGTTGCCTGATGTAAAGATTTGCTTTCTTATTTCATTTCGGATACCTAGTATGTATCTCTGGTACTTTTTTTTACAGCACTTTCAGTCCAGTATTGGTATATTTGATTTCACAAATTTACTCTCATTTTTGAGGATTTCAGTTGTGTAGGTGCCTTAAATAAGATTCAAATCAAGACACAACATGGCTTTAGGGTAACTTTACAGATAGTTAGAAGCTCTGATAGTAGTATGATTCCAAGAAGCCAACAAACAAAAGAGATTTGAAAACAAATCAGTTTCTCCAACAGGGAAAACTAATCTGTCCCACTGAGCCAGCTCCCTCTGACTGCAGAGAGGGTAAACAATGCTCTAAAAAATTTTAGGATTTCTCAGAAATTGAAGCTGAGAGCAACCAATTTATCATAAAATTATTCCCAGTGGTTCAGAACCAGTGGAAACCTCCCCAAACCCCAGCCATGCAGCCCACAGATCTTTCTTACACTGCTGGAAGGCAGAAAAAAGAGAGACAGCCACCAGCCATGAGCAAAATTAAATCACCAGCCATGTTCCCAGCAGTTTCTGTGTGCCAACAGGATGCGTGTATGGGAGAGAGCGCTTCAGTGAGCGATAGGGAAAAACAACAGGTGGAAGACTTACAGTGCTTTTCAGCATTGCCACAAAGGCCTGCCCTGGAAATAAAACAGACTAGCTTTTTAAAACAGGAGTGCAAAATTATTGCCAGGGTTTGTTCCTGAAAAAGTTCAGCCCTGCCTGCTTCTTGCCTGTGTGAAAGTGCAGAAAGGACAAAACCAGCCTTTCTTGCCTCTGTGGATTCAGCTGTTCCTTTATCCTTAGATTTCAGTTGCAGCCTCTTTGGGGCAAAGCCTTTTTGTTCTGTTTTTGTAAAGGGTCTGTATTCCATCACCAGCAGTGCCCCTCAGAAGCAGCAGGTGTGAGACATGCGAGGGAGGAGCAGATCTTTGTCCCTACTCTTGATTTACAGGTTTTGCTGAACATGCACGATGTAGGCTCTGACGGGTGGCACGGCAGACACAAGCAGTCAACCTTACAAAAGGAACTGTTCAGGGTACTTCAAAGGGTAAAACAACTGACAGCGAGAGAAAGGAATATCTCTCCTCGTCGTACTGTCTGGAAGACACTTCCTATTGCTTATGCCTAGTCTTAAAACTGGGAAAGATTCTCTCAAGGAACATTTTTTCATCACCTCACTAACAGGAAGCTTAATGTCATTAGCCTTTACGATTCCATAAGAGCACTGGAACGAAAGCAATGTAATGTTTGACTCCAGGACTATCTATCCATTTTGCCTATAGCTGATGTTAAAATGGGATATTTCATTACCTTTCATCCAACTTGCTACTTTTAAGGGCTAAAATAAAAAAGACTTTAAATGACTTATTTTAACCTTGCCAAATTTTACTTTCTTGGGTGTTCTTTCTAAAAATTGGAAGCGTAGATATACTGTAATAACAGTAGTTTGATGTTTGTACTTAGTAACTCTTTAATTGCTGATTTAGGCCGTTTAATTGCAGTTCTTGGTGTAGTATGGGTTGACTTTCTGGCTACACAGTCTCTGTGTGTTTTAGGAGTTGGCTCAGAAGTGTTCAAAGCATTGTCACCTTGCTGATAGATGAATGTGAAGGAAAACTCTGACAGAGCTGGTAATTTGAAAAGTTAAAACCACAAGGGCTAAACATTTTAAGGCCAGATGACATTGAAGTTACGTGTTTTTTCTGACTTTATTCAGAAGATGCGAATTTCAAAATGGTGACGGACATGCAAAATCCAGCAAAGACTGACATAACAGGAGGCAGGAACAGAGGTTCTGAGCAGTGAAATGTCATGTAATACAGAGATGCTGCTGGTGTCTTACCAGACATAGGTCTCTCCTGTTTGGAAAGAGTGGTATTTTATTGCCTCTTGATGACATTCCCAAAGAGGCTGGCTCCTCTCTCAGATGAAGCTGCTGTTAACCAGAACTGCTGTCACAAGAAAGCAGATGGTTGGGCTAGTGAGACCAAAAGCATTTTAAGCATGAAACCAGATGATCAAATAAGCACTTTTAATGGAATTACACTGCCAGAGCTGCTCAGGTTTTGACTCTGGATGAGCTGAAAAGAGTTTTGCAAAGGGCAATGCTCAGCCTCTGCTGGGTTCTTGAAGACCAGTCACAAGTGGCAGTGCAGCATCTTTTATTCTTGACCACCTCCCAGAACACAGGCTCTGAAGAACAGAGAAGCTCCTCTGGGTGGAAGAGAAAACATACCTGAACTCTCATGTGTTTCCCTGGAAATGTTCAGAGGGTCAGTCAATGCTATTACAATGTATGAGGTTGGTTCGCGTATCAAAAGCAGTTTAGCTACAGTAGTAACAGTAGCGGGCTCTGCAGTTTATTAACTTACTCTGCTTTTCAACAATATATTACAAAGAATATGGGCCTGTGTGGCACTGGGTCATACTCAGGCTTTAAATTTATCAGAACTATGAGACAAGAGAAAGAGGAAGAAAATACACTTATTCCTTCAATTGTTCCTCTTTCTGCCTCCTAAATAGCAGTTGTAACCCATGCCTAGTGTCATTTCATATATACTTTGTGTGAAGAGGATGAATAATCCATTTTATCCAGTTCAGTTTAAGGTCTGGCTATTCAGAGTCCCTGCTCTGTGGCAGTGTTACCACAACTGATCCTCATTTGCCATCCTCTGGACACTTGTGGCATGAGCTCATGCATGACGGCAGCCGCAGAGCAGATTTAGAAGGATTAAATAGAGCAGTAGACAGAGGTTTGGATTCTTCCCTGAACTGCACCTTCTGCAGCCTTGTATCACCTCCATCAATATTGGATATAACTCAAGAAAGAATTGGTTCATGATGTTCTCATCTGGGTGTACAAAAAATGGATGTGCTTTAAGCACATAAATTCCCACATGCCCACAGGCCTCTTGGATTTTCTTATGGCCTTTGAGGATCATTACATGTTTTTACTTTGGTCATTGCAAGAACATATCTGGGATGCAATACTGGACTGCAGTAGAGAATAACGTATTTTAACAGATGTGTATAAAACATAAACTGTGACAATCTTGCATGATATCCCATTGTAATCACAATAGGCTTTCAAAGTAGCAGCCAAAAGAGTTTAGGTTATTATAAGAAGTACCTTGTGTAATTACAATGTGGGGTTGTCTTTTGTTAAAACAGTGCTATTCTGCTAAAAAAAAAAATGTTCTTTAAAAAAAAAAAATCTCCACCTGTTCTTAGCTCTGAGGAACTCAAAAGTGCAAAGGCTTGGAAGAATTCCTTCAGGAAAGTGGTGCACACACAAGAACACCTGCACTGTACAAAAAGCTGTGTGTATGTGGTGATCAGGGAACAGCTGGGGCAGAAAACCAGGTAGAGGCTGAATGTTCCTCATCTCCCATGCCTCAGACCTTCTCCTTCTCCTCACTTGAATGTTTCTGTAACAAGCAGTAGATCTACAGAGAAGAGGTACAGCCTAACACAAGAAATGAATTCTGCAAACTCTGCCTCTCCTGTTTAGCAGCAGAGGAGGAGGAAATGCAATAAACAAAGCTACTCTTTCCTTTGACTTTCCTTGTGAAGAATTTAATGTGTGTGGAGGTCACCCCCTGGGGGGAAGGACCTTGGGAGTGGGTGCATGGGTCAGGTTACACGGGGCTGCCAGGCTCCCTGATGCTATTGTGCCTAAATCCTGTTCCTCACTGGTCATTTCAAATGTAACCCCGTCCTGGTAATGCTGTACCTAGGTGGGTGTTCAGATGATTCTGGAGAGCTCTCGGAACAGTCTGTGCTAGGCCCAGCCATGAGGCTGTGAGAAAATAAAGAACATCTATGAACATCTATCAAGATTATTGTTCCTGATTTTTTCTACTGGCCAAAGCTGTCTCCCAGGGAAGGTCGCAGGCCAACCCCACTGCAATGTGTGCTGCAAAATCTGTGAACCTGGAGACAGTGTGTGATGGGCCTTGCAGTCACATGTCTGAGGACAGAGCTAGGCAAAGTCATATTTCTTTACTCAATGCCTGTGATGATGCCTGAAGATTAGAAGCCACTCTCTACCCCATGGAAATCAGCGTGGCTTACACTCCACACCTCACAGACTTAAACTGCTGAGGACCAACATGATCCTCTTGCCTGTGTAACACAAATCGGCAGCATTTCAGCAATGAGAAACAACTCATCAATAAGTGATGGGAGCTGGGAAGCAGTGGTGCTGCCAGATGTTGGCATAACTTCCTGCCTCGCGCAGTCCCACTGGCCTTGCATGTAGTGTTTCCCATCTGCAGCAGAGAGTCTTGGGAGAAACAAAGGCTGGTCTGCCAGTTGCATATCCTGCACAACTTACATCTGGATCAAAAGGAGGTTTAAAGATTTTCCTGTTGGTATTGACTAAGTGGAAGCAGACCCCCAGGCCAACATAACTGCTCTGATATCTAAAATGCGGGGAATTAATGAAGATTTAGCAAGAGATTTGAAGACGTGTTGGCTGCACATCTCTTGTCTCCCTTCACAACACCTAAGTAGATTTGTGATTACTTAATACTTGCTGGTTTTTGCCTTCCTAACCTTGGACAAACAGTTACTTTAATTGGTGACCCGCTTCCGCTCAAGGCAGGCTTTTCATCCAAACAAAAGTTTAATTTCATCTTTGTGGAAATCAGCTGTGCTTAAGAAACACATGCTTATGTTCAGCCTTATCTGATGCCTTTAGACAATGAGGCAAATCTCAGCATTTGCTCAGGAGTCTGGTAAGCCAGGCCCTGAAGATGAGGCTGCTCTTGAGCATGCCTCCAGTTAGAGACAGTCACAGCTGTGTACCATGATTTATGACTTGCATCTTCAACTTTTCAGAGACACTATTGGTAAATGTTAGATTTTGGTGTCAGTGCTTAACCCCATGTACTAGTTTGAAAGCAAACCAGTGAGAGACTCGAAATCAGAACTACAATTTAATAGGAAAATTAAGATAAAGACAATAATACAGAAACACTATCTTAAACTGACAGAGTCAGAATACAACCTGACACCCTGTCAGTCAGGGTGGCGGTAGCAGTCCGATTAAGTGGTGGCTGCAGTCCGCCGGAAGTGATAAATGTGGTTCTGTTGAAGCAGTGATCCTGTAGAAGGATCTGGTCTACCTTGGAAGGTTCAGTGGTGGTTGTGTAGCTCTTGTCCTCTGGGAACCCAGTAGGTAAGGGCTGCCTGTGGTGTTCCAAACCTCAGATTATATCCAGGTAGGAATGCTTGGTTCCTCCCCATGGGCAGAGCATCTCACAATGGGGTGATGTAATTTTATGAGTTATGCAGTAAGGCATGATAGCCCATTAACAGGAAATATCTCTCCAGAGGGAGTTATCAGGGATGTGTCACGAAAAAGATAAAGAACACTGACCCACCTGGTTTTAACAGCTGGCTTATTTACAGAAGATACCTTCTGGAGAAAATTACCAGGGATGTGTCATGGAAGAGATAAAGAACATTGCCCCCCCTGGTTTTAGCAGATGGTGATAGAATCCGTACTCTTGGTTACATCTTACATTGTAGCCTAGGACACCCCAGCTACTGGGGGAATTTGGCAGCTCCAGTCATTGTTACAGCTGAAAAACTGACACTTTTCCAAGGTGCCTGCTGCAGTTACACATTTAGCTGCTCCCAGATTTCTATCAGTGTTTTGCCTGATTCATTTGAAAGTCTGGTGAGACTTGGCTGTACTGACAGAGGAGGTTAATGGTAAAGACCAGTAGCAGTCCTGCTGCTCTTCAGAATTGAAGAATTCACTTGAATTCCAGAGTGCAACCTCCTCCCATCAGGCAGGTTGCAGAGCATGCAGGGCCTAGATGTCAGCTCCCTCGAGAAAAATAACCCAAGTAGCTGATGTTGTGAGCGCCATATTTACATGGGCCTGTTTTAAAAAGAGAAAAAAAAAACCTCTCCAGAGTCCTTCTACCATGCTCCTCCATCTCTCTCTTCAGCCAGGGAAGCTCCACTCACGTCCAACCCTTCCACAGTGGAGCAGGGTCTGATCCAAGCGTTACTGAAGCAGCCACACTCCCAGGTTGACCACGCCATCCTGGAATTGCTTCTGTCTGTCCTGTCTATCCTCGGCTATTTTCTTCACACACACCATCTCCCTCCGCCCCCCGCCTTGGCACCATTGCCATTTCTTCCCTTGGTCTCCGCAGCCTCTCCTTGCCAGCTGGAAGCTCCGCCCTCTTCCCCTTTCCTGCTCCCTCACTCCACAACATGTCCACTCTCCCCTGATGGATGCCAGCTCAGCTTTCAGAGCACTTGTACTGGGAAGATTTGTCTGCTCCTGAGCAGAGGAGGGGGTGCCCTAGATGGGATCTCATGTTGCTCGGCAACCTATTTCTCTCTCCTCCAATAGTGATTTTCCTTCACAGTGCCTGCTGATGGAGGCACAACAACTGACAGCAATATTACAGAATCAGTTGCTCCTGTCACTGTTTACTTGTTATTTATGGTTATTGTCATGAAAGGATTTGTAAACATTTCATCACTTCCTTCCTCAGTCAAAACAGGTATCATTTTATGCTTTTGTAGTATGCTTGCATAATTAATGGATGGTCACTGCATTTCAGTGTATGTCACATACAAATTTTATTGGTGGTTTTTTTAAAGTGGTTCCTGGTTCTGGGTGCTTCTATTTTTCAGCCCCAAATTGAGACATACAAGGTTTTATATTCAGAAGTGCAAAAATCCAGTGTAAGAGAGTCTGGCTTAACTGCCTCAAATTGTGGTTCTTGTGTTTAGGTGCATGTATCCCTTAAAAAGTCTGCACTGAATCACTTTCTGTCACCTTCAGGAAGTCCTTAAGTCTAACACTGGTATTTCAAAACAAAAACACTTCCATGAACATAGACAAAGCAGCCAGGGTTTTTCCTGTTTGCCATTTCCTCCTCCACACTAACCATTTCTAGCTTAGTCTTTCTGGTTTGCATTTGTGGGTGTGCCAAAGAAGACACACAGCTTCACTTATCCGCTTTCTCCAAAGGAGCACAGCAAGAAAGTCAGACCACATGCGTTTTCTGTTCTTACAGTGAAAATGCTGCTGAGGTCTTTCTTTACTTAACAAACTGTAGTCACTCAGGACAGACCTGGAGAGCTTCGTGCATGCTGCTGGCAAGTTACATGCTGCCAGATCTTCCACTGGGCCTCGATTCAGCTCTAGACAGGATTTATTCCATTTGTTGACTCCCGAGCTTGTGACAAGATCTGGTAGGCAAGGAAAAACTTAGTTTTCTCTTGTAGGGGTGCTGTGCAGTGCCAGACTCAGATGTACATCTGCCGTTGCCCTCTGCTGGGGTATGCCAGAACTACCTGTGTGTGCCTTCTGCCGTGGGAACCCTTGGAATGTCCTGAGGAGAAGTCTCTCCTTTATTCTATGAAATTACTGCTTTGGGAGTTGAGGATGCCTGGCTGGCAAGCAAGATTTGTGGTTTTGTTCAGCAGGTGACTGTCACACAGAGTCAGTTTGTTACTATACTACTTAGACAGTATATTTATTGTTTGTATATTTATTGTTTGTATATTTATGAACAGTTGGAATTGAATGCAGAGATGGTTTCTGACCACAGCTCCGCAGTATATTACCTGCACATCATCCACCCACTTATCTTCATGCTGAATACAGAGAACTTCAAATCTCAGCCTAAGAGCAGTTAGGTGGCGATCCTGAATCCACATTAAAATCTGGTCTTTCCACAACAGGCCTTGTCAAGGACAGCCTTTTTCAAATGGCTTTTTGAAATGAAGACCTTTGAAAGGCCTTGAAATTTAATCCTTTACAGAAATGAAGGCTCAGTTCTGAGGCACTACATATCTGCAAGGAAGGAGAATCTTACATTTCTGTGGGATTTCACCAGTAGAGGAGGAAGAGGAGACTGTGGGCCAGCTGTTCCTCAGAGAAAGCAAGCAAGCTCCAAATCAGGCACACTTAGCCTAGGCAGGCTGGTTGTTTAAGAGGGAGTTCTCTGAAATCAAACCAGAACAGAAGTGATCTGCAGTAATGACCCACTGTCAGCCATTTCTTTTCTGAATCTATACTCACCAGGAGAAAAGTATATTCTTTATGGGTTTTTGTTTCTATTACTCTGCACCTTTTCTAAGCACAGACTGCTCCAGAGCCAAAAACAGAGATCTGAGTGAGTTTCCCAAGTTCACCTACTCACAGCGGCTCTGAACACACTGGATGCTGGTTGGGTTCCATAGCTTGCAAATCAGGAGTTTTGTAAAACTCTGAAAAGAGATTTGGAGAGTGCGTTGAAATCCTTGAATGATTATAGCCTGGCCCGGGGTAGTTCTCAGGCTTATTCATCTTGAAAATCCCTCTGTGTTTTCTGCTGGAAACAGAATTGGAGCAGTATCAGTTCAACATATTACCCGGTAAGTCTCAGGTAGCAATGCATTTAATCACTTAGGCAAAGGTGTGCCCCAGCCAAACTGTAGAAGCATAAGAATGGGTTGTAGGCACTCTTGATCCTGATGAGTTACAGCTGTCTTGAACCAGGTGTTTCTACTAAGAACCAGAGACCAGCTGACCCTCCGGCAAGTAACTCATCAGGGAGAGGAGAGGACCACTACTGAGAAAGCTTGCAAGTGGCACAGGAGAGAGAGGCTAGAGCAGTGCTACCCAGAAAA
>VYZQ01066765.1:10160-26774 GCA_013400655.1 Mystacornis crossleyi | reverse complement strand
CCAGCGATGAACTGTCAATCAAATCCTGCAAAACCAAACAGCTCAACTGCAAAACTGCACAAAGGCCAAAGAACTCAGGCCCAGAGCAGGGTCCCCCCGTCACATTTTGCACGGCACCAGAGTAGCACTCAGTCTGGTGGCTGATTCTTCGCTGCTCAGCCCGAGAAAGCCTCTGGTTATTGTGTCAGACCTTGAAATGCAGCATGTGGTCATTATTTTTTTGTTTGTTTCCGTGTTCCTATGCTTCAGTTGTGACAAAAGGGGGTTTATCTCCACATGAAGAATAGGAATCAAGTAACTTCAGCTGGAACACTTTGTTCTACTAATACTCTGGCCAACCTCTGGCTAAACAAAGTGATCAAGGTGAGATGAAGTGAGCGGACTCTTGCACTTTTTGCTGTAGTCCCCATGCATAAAAAAAATCAGCTGAGTATGGACCATCTTCAAAAACACTAAAGTGCACTAATTCCTGGAAAGAATAAAAGACAAGATATTGCCCCAAAGTCACAATCAAATTCTGTATAATTAATTTATAAAATAATCTAACTACATGATGGTCCAACATCTGGGAAATTAATCAACTGAAATCAAATAAATTTATTTACCAGTAAAATGTAATGTAATCATTTGCAAACCCACTCCTGTATCTGAAATACTGCAATACAGAACTGAAAAATCAATAAACTGTAACAAAAAAAAAAAAAACAAAAAAAAAAACAACACACACAACAAAACCCANCTCGGTTGTATGGCAGACAAAAGGAATCCTCACATTCCTCAGTTATTTTGACATTAGTCTGACACGCAACCTACACAACAGACAGTCATGGCAATAAATGTTCAAAGAAGAATTAGAGAAAGAGGTTGCTCCCTCTTGCTAAGGTTTTAAAATTGAATTAATTGGTAAATTTTCAGATTCTGTGTTACTCAGATTTCCTGTTACTATTCCTAAGTTTTCAAATAGCAGAACTCCACAGACACAGAAACAAATACCTCCCTTTTCAATTGTTTAGGTTCTTAGTCACAGGAACTCACACATACAGCAAAGGCAGATGCAGCTGTGGACATATTCTCTGAAAAAAAATGGAAAGCTCTTGGCTTCAGTAAATCCTAGTAAAATTTCATTCAAGAAAAAGACTGAATCAAGAATGCTGAAATCATTCAGCACACAACAAAGTATGTGAATGCTTGTCAAGGAATGTACTTTAAAACATTATGAAAATAAGACACAGAAGGGAAAAGACTCTCTGCTAAATGCATCTGACAGGTGGCAAAAAGAGTTTGCTGCTGTGGTACTAACATCCCAACTCTCATCTTCCATTTACCATTACCTAATGTGGGTTTTTTCTTAAATCTTTTGTAATATAAAGATAATTTCCAGAACTTCTATTTCCAGACCAAACATAGAGTATAACAATTGCTGATACTTGCAAATGCATTGGTCAACTTCTACTGTAAGTCTAGAAAAATCTGTAACTGTTTCATAGACTTCTAAAGAGAGGTAGCCACCAACAACATGACTTTTTTAATAAGGACCACTAAACCTTAGGACATTTGCACGAGGATTTTCAGGAGCTCACTGTTCCTCAAGTCATGTTGTCTGCTCAGTGATTTAGCACTGCTTAATGTCAACTACATCAGAAGGTTTCTGTGACAATTAACAGTGATATCAAACACAGGACCACCAATGAGCAAAATGAACAAAAAGAAACTATTTAATGTAGGAAGGGGGGAAAATAGGGCTAAAGAGCATAGTATTTTTGAAAGTCACTTTTGTAAGCATGCTTTTCCTCCTTTTTCTCTGCCATTTTTTGTCCTTCAGTCATTTTCCCAAAATTGATAGCTTTGACTGATTGCCACAGGAAAATATCTCTCGTACCAATCTACTTTGAAAATGGAAAAATTGACTTTTTTTATTGCTAGGCATAAATCTAAACCTACTTAATCATCCAGCTATACATGAGAATTTCGTGAATACAAAAACCTGCCTTTAATTAGTGTACAAAAGAAAATTATAGAGAGCAAGTCTGAGCACTGTAAATTGTAGTACTCACTAAATTTGAGTAATTTTAGTCATTTAGTCTTAAGTTGTCTGATAGTTCTATACAAAGGCATAAACCTCAATAGTTTTACAGAGGCTATGTCAAAATATAATTCTCATCAGATCTCTCCATTTCCCACAGCAACCAAAATATAGACAATGGGAGTTCTTTTGGTTTTTAAACTAATTTGAACTGAAAAGCCTGCCAATTAATTATTTGACACAGTCGTTGATCATGAGATGTGAGACCTCCATGCAATTAGAAAATAAAATTTAGCAATTTTACTGGAGCAGCTAAGCCTAAAGTAGACTGTTCAGGGTTGTGGTGATCTTGGTTTATGGGTAAATATTCATTCACAGTAAGAAAGCCATTTTCAGTGGGCTTTGGAAGTACATTGAACAAATGTTCATACAGTGGTTTCTGCAGTTTGAAAAAGCATGAATGCATATTTTCCTTTTATCCTAGGTAAAATCTGCACAAATATAATTATATGCTGCTATAGGTCAAATCCTGATTCACAGTTTGGTGCAAGGCTGCACTGATATGTAGAGGTTTCTTCAGACCTTGATATTTCAGAGAAAGGCAAGGAAGTCTTTGATATCATCAATTACAGGCACTGGCAATTTCCATACTGTAATCATCAAGGTGATGGCACATTGTGAATATTGTTAATCTGGAATTATGATTCAACGTTATATATCAAATGATAGAAAATTCACGAGGTATGAAATTAAATCAGTGATTTTCAACTATCACTAAAGACCAATGCAGAAAACAAATGATGCAGCAAGCAAATGTAGAAGCTATTTTTATACAACAAACCTTTTCTTGCAGTGAATATTTTTTCTAGTTTCTGAGTGGTAGGATAGAAGACCAGTTTCTCTGCAAGGATGCAAAGACTGATTTATTCAGCACACTTGCTCCCTGCAGAGGAGCTTTCCTGTTTTGCTATGTGGCTACAATTCTAAAACTGAAAGCTTTATTGTGAGCCTTTTTTAATGTGGTTTGAAAATAAAATAATATGATCACATGGCCAAAGGCTTACAGAAGCAACTTCAAATGTAACTCTAACAGCCTTGTTTAGTACCCTTACTTTTAAAAAAATACAGCAGTGACCACTAAATACAGCCTTGAAACAACCATTACCTCAGGTGACTTTTTCTCTTGCTAGTGACAACGTTGTCAGGTCCTTTAACTTTCAGCCTCTGGTGTCATGGCTTTCATTACTCTTTTTATATAACATGAAGAGTTTAATTAAAAAAAAAAAAAAAAAAAAACACACACAAAAAACAACCTTCTCAAAATCCTCCTTTCCTCTGGGTCCATAGTCTTTGCATCTTTGTCTGGCTTTGCTAGCCTGTATTATTTCTCACCAGCATCCTTATTTTTCATACAGACACCCTCTCGATGGCACAGACCTAGGAAATTGCTTGCCTCCCCACCTGCTTTATAGGGTCCCTCAAGAAGGTCTAAGAATGAAAGGCTGCTGGGTTTCATTATGGTGTGGTCTTATTCACAGGCATAAAAACCAGCGAGTGGAGAACAAGGAACGTACAACTTCAGCTTACATTCCCTCTCATAAATGTCAGTTAGTACCTAATTTTTCCCTTTTTCTGTATGCTTGCTTCAGCCTAGCTATATTCGCTTTCTAAGGCACTTCTGAAAACCACCAAAAAAACAAAACTGGAAAAACTACCAGGTAATCACACACCTGTCTCAGTGAAAAAGATTTATAAGAGGTATTGCTATGACTCCATGTCTTTATGTTAATATGCAGTTTTAGTTCACATTTTAACAATATTACAGAATAGGCAGAACTTGAAAGTACATAATGGGGTTTAAGGTTGGGTTTTTTTTAAGTATTGCAAGAAAAGAATTGTATTTTGAATGAACTATAAAACGTCCAGGAGCAAACCTTGTTAAAAGACAAAGTTTTTTTCTCTGAATAAGTACTGCAGAATCTGTCTGAGATTCTGGTAAGGTAAATTATGCCATTCAAGTATAAATCCTTTGCTTTTAATGTGCTTTCCTTCCCTGCCTCCTGAAACTCTACTTACTATTGATCTCCTACAGAGATTCAGTCCTATGTTACTTTATTCAAAAAACATCTTATTTTAAAATAGGTCACCTTTCTAGAATCTATTCTTAAACAGAAAGTTTGAACACCAGATGGAAGGAAATTACCTTTTTAACACGTCTTTATCTGTAACAAGAGTTAAAGTTTTTAGTCTGAGAAGAGAAGTTTCTCTCTCCCAGCTGTAGCCCCAGCTGCTTTCCTCCCCTGTGCTACAACCAACAACCCCACTTCCCTGATGCTCAGCCTCCCCCTAAAGACACTGTTCTTGTCTAGTAGAGGAAAAGTTGGCAGCTAAAAGAGAAAGAACATCAGGGTGATTGAGTGTGCTATTCTGGTTTCCTATCAAACCAAAATCCCATTAACCCCTTGGTTTTGCCAGTGACCTCCTGCCTCTGAACCAGTTCACTGCACATACAGCCCCATGCACAGGATCAAAAAGTGAGAAAAGGCAAGAAAATTATTAAAAGTAGTCCAGTGACACTTAAAAAATGGCAATGACACTTAAAAAGTGTTTATACCAAATCTGCAAATGGGAAATATTTATACTGTGGTGATGACACTGCACAAGAACAAACACTAGCAAGTCCTAATACTAACAAATAATTTGTTTTCTCAACAGCTTGGCTGATGCACTTCCTTTCTGACTCTCAGGCAGAGCTGGAAGAAAGAGCTTTCAGCATTCATAATTTCAAACACTAAGTAAAAATTCCTTTTGCTGACTGCCCGAAACCTCAGAATGCCTCTCTGATCAATCTTATGACAAAGACCTATGTAAAAGCATGCCAAGGCAGACTGCTGACTCAGAAAGGAAGTCCATGTACTGATTCATTAACATGACTGCCAGCAGCACTGACGCATTCCTTGGAGATGCCTTGCTGAAGCAGTTTCTCAATCCATAGTTTGGTTTCTTATCATAGCTACAGGTATATTAGACACCAGGAAGACCAATCACACATCCATATCTGCTTACAGAACTGATGTGAAAGCTGCAGTTATCTCTTAACTACAAGAACTAGAGTAGGATGTCACTAATTACGAGACCATGCTGCAGGGCTGTTGCACGACATAAAACACGGGCATGAGGAAAGGCTGCTGTGGATGAGCAGAGCCTTTGTTAGAACAGGTGACACAGGTGGCACAGACACTCTGCCACAGACAGTGGAGGTATAAGCTGCACAGTAACCAAGCAAACCGTCTTTTTTTGGTACCAGTTCTTGAGTGAATTGGAAGCAAATGATCGCTGTACTGCATAAATAGAGCACCTGTTCACACTTTGTTAACTCTGACCACTTTACATAATTTTCCAGAACAAATACTAAGAAATGAAGAATGTCTTAATACCTATGATTGTATAAGATGACTAAATCAACTTTTCCTTGTGGAAACTTTCAGGCAAAACAGCTGTGTTTATGTTTTTTACCATTATATTGTAAGAAAAAAGTCAATTAATTAAACAGTACATCAGTGGAAACATACATAGATAACAGTTTCATCAAAGATGGGAAGTCTAGCCA
The DNA here is from genome assembly GCA_013400655.1 of Mystacornis crossleyi. Classification (NCBI taxonomy): domain Eukaryota; kingdom Metazoa; phylum Chordata; class Aves; order Passeriformes; family Timaliidae; genus Mystacornis; species Mystacornis crossleyi. Next base: position 21,141 of record VYZQ01066765.1, on the reverse strand, counting down.
TTTCAGAACAGCCAATGGTCTTTAAACACAAGATTTTTTTTTAACTTTTATCTTTTTAAAACTAGATTAAGGTGTAAAATCTCAGCCTTTGAACATGAGAACCTTTGCTGTATGGCTCTGATTCCTCTCATCTGAGATGTTCTATTTTGTGTAAATAATTAAACATCCTTGGAAAGGGGAACATGCCACATCTCCTACAACCAAGTTAAGTGATACAGTCTGCTCCTGTCTCCTTTTAAATTTGAATGATTGTTTTCAAGTAATATGGTTTATCACAAAGCTTTGCAGAACTGGTCAACTCCTTACTACTGAGATTCTAGTTTCTTACCTTTTAAGTTTTCAGGGTTTTTCTTAGTAGGACTAACAGTTTGGTTTGCTTTCTTGCTTTTTAAGTTGCCAGTTCTATTCATTTAACTGTTTCTGGAAATAAGCCCTATTAATTTCCGTCAAAAAAATGTAAGCACTGACATTGTGCTGAGGCTAGCAAACCATGTAGGACTTCATTTAAACAAAGCAAATTGCAACAGAACTGCCAAAAACCCAATAGTGATCCATTACACATGAAAAGACAGCTTAAGCCCAGATCGGTTTATTAATGCAATAAATTGAAGAGTCTAATGCCTTCAGTGTAAAGCTCTGATAAGCAGTTGCCCATTCTAATCAGATTTGTGAAAACTATATTATTTAGATGGTTACTGGGTTTGAATTTTTGAACTTTACACAATTTTATCTTATGATATATTTCTTACACTGAAAAGGATTTATTAAGCAAATCCAATTGCTCCAGGAAAGTAACCCTCTGAGTTTACCATTTAAAAGGTGACAAATTATAATTCATAGAATAGTATAATACCTTCACCACTAAATAATCCTTTTTTTCCTGAAAATCCAAGAGTTTCTACAAGGAAGAAGGGGGGAAAAAAAAAAAAAAGATAAAAAGAGGGGAAAATGGAGCCTGTTGTGATAGGACAAGGGGTAATACTTTAAACTCAAAGAGGGCAGGTTTAGATTAGACACAAGGAAAAAAATCTCTGCTTTGATAGTGGTGAGACAAAGGAACAGGCTGCCCAGAGAAGCTGTGGATGCCCCATCTCTGGAAGTGTTCCAGGTTTGACTGGAAGGCTCTTCAAACAACCCGGCCTAATGAAAGATGTCTCCGCCCATGGCAGCAGGGACGGAACTAGATGATCTTCAAAGGATCCTGCAAACCATTCTGTGAGTCTATGAATATAAAAGTTCATTATTTCCCATTAGTTATAAAATCACAGTAATAAAAAAAGCTTTACAGGAAAAAAGCTTAAATGGAATCAGTTATCTACTAAATCTGTCCAAGAGGCAAGATAAAAGCACTGCAACCAGAGCTATAAAACCAAGGGGTTTATCATAGTAAGTCTAAATAACAATTATCATCATAACTTTAAATAGTTTTCATTGGTTTGGGGATGTTCTTTTATTTTTCTTTGAGGACAGTGAGTATATCATTTTATGGAGAAGTAGGAGTGCATGCCACAATTTACTCCATTTTCTCTATCTGTATCTTCTTAACGACCAAACACCCTGGGTTTCTGTCAGCCTCTATAGAATCTGGGTGTATAGACAGACTGGGGAATAAGAGGCTGAAGAGAAGCCCTGAGAAAAGAGACCTGGGGGTCCTGGTCGATGGCAAGTTGGATATGAGTCAGCAGTGCCCGGGCAGCCAGGAGGGCCAAGCGTGTCCTGGGGCCATCAGGCCCAGCATCGCCAGCCAGGCAAGGGAGGGATTGTCCCGCTCTGCTCTGCTCTGGGGCGGCCTCACCTCCAGTGCTGGGCGCAGTTTGGGGTGTCACAACATTAAAAAGACATTGAACTGTTAGAGACAGTCCAAAGGAGGGCAACGAGGATGGTGAAGGGCCTTGAGGGGCAGCCGAACGAGGCGCAGCTGAGGTCACTTGGTCTGTTCAGCCTGGAGGAGACTGAGGGGAGACCTCATTGCAGCTACAGCTTCCTCATGAGGGGAAGAGGAGGGGCAGGCACTGATCTCTGCTGACAGGACCCAAGGGAATGGCCTGAGGCTGAGTCAGGGGAGGTTTAGGTTGGATATTAGGAAATGGTTCTTCACTCAGAGAGTGGTTGGGCTCTGGAACAGGCTCCCCAGGGAAGTGGTCACAGCACCAGCCTGGCAGAGTTCAGGCAGTATTTGGACAGTGCTCTCAGGCACACGGTGTGACTCTTGGGGATGATTCTGTGCAAGGCCAGGAGTTGGATTCAATAATACTTCTGCGTCTGGTCCAACTCGAGATTCTATTATTCTAATCTAGATTTCCCAGTTTCATTATATTGCATTACTTATGGCAAAGGATTTTTGTAGTATGGAACAAATTGCATTAATATCCAATACTCACATTATAAATAAATAAAGTCCTTGCCTAACAGTTTTCCTTCAATGACCAAAAAAATTAAAGGTGCATCAAAGTATTGGTAGCTAATTTATTTGTCCTCCAGTAGCACTACGTTTTACATAGAACTCATGTTTCTCATTATATTTGGGTTTGGTTTTAACTTATTTCATGAAAATATTATGAATAATTTTATCTGGGAAACAAGTTCTCTTTTTAAATATATATGAACAACTAAAATTGTCTCAACAAAGTACCTTAAAATAACATGCTACAGCTACTGCTCCTGCAGTAACAGAAAGGCAGACTAGAACAATAAAACTCTCTCTCTCTAATGCTACAAGGCCAGATGTTTATGGCTAGTAATCAAATCAATTTAGGCTTTTTAAAAATGGAGCAAGATTTTCATATGAATCACCTTCCATTTCAATAGTCTTGACACTTAAAAATGGTTGGTGAAGTTATTATCTCACATCTTTATAAAATCAAGTATTTAGCAGCAATGATTCAGTTATTAAACAGTTCTCATTTTGTCCAGAAGCTTTTAAATTCTGTGGCCAGATCAATGTCCATATATTTGATGCTCTCTCTGTAGTCTCTTGATGCATGCACAAGCTAAAAAGAAAAATGTACATTACACAAGTGCATTGCTATCCCTTTTCCACAGAAAAAAAAGAAGAGAAACTGTTATTACTCTGATGTCAGAGTAAAGTGTTCTCAGTATATGAATAGCATTTGCTCATGTTGACATAGACCGAAAGTACAAGGGTTTTATAATCTTAGTTTCATTTATTCTGTATTTGTTCACATCCTCAAGATACTGCCTCTTGCAGACTGATGAAAAGCCCATACTTTCATCTTTTTTACAATAGAAAACATTTTAATGGACTAAAGCTCCTGCCTTCAACTCAAGCTACTGAAGCTGTTTCACTGTGATGCAGAACTCAAAGAAGAAATATTACTTTCAAGAACACTCTGATATGGTAGTGGAAAACACAGGAATTAAGGGGATTTTGCATATTTCCAAGCTCAAACTATCCATGGCAGTTTAGGATCCTGATTGCTATAAAACTCTACTGGGCTTGCATGACCAGGTTTCAGTAGTGGGACGGGGTGGGCTCCAAGGGTGAATTCTGTGAGAAGCTGCTGGAAGTTTCCCTGTGCCCAGCACTGCTGCTGGTGAGGCCGAGCCCATCAGTGATGGTGAGGGCTCTGTGGAGGCTCTGTCTGGGGAAAGGCAGGAAGCAAAGCACAGACAGACCTAAACAAGAAGGAACAGAATATATGCAGCATATACATTAACTTCTATTTAACTTTAAAATCCCATATCTTAAATTTTTCTGTTTGTAGCATGCACATTTTCTTCACACTATTTCTTCCACACTGTGTGGATGACATAGTTGAAAAGTAGGCCATACAAGTTTTGCATGAATAGTGTGCTTAAAAAATTGTTCTGGCAAGTTGTTTGAAGAGTCAGGTTGTTCTCTGCTAGTCCTTGTGCAGCAAGATGTGTTTTGAATCTGAGACCTGTATGTTTGAACTTTTCATTGGAAGACCATAGTTCTGCTTGATCATGTGCAAACTGAACCTGTTTTGAAAACGTGCAAACATTTTTTTTTTTAAATATTAGCTTCATCCTTACTTTGAATTCTACTCATTGTATGTTTGACTGAAATTCACTACAAGACCCACTTCAAGTAATGAACTTCAGAGAACCTGGATTATCTTTTTTCCTGCAAATCAAATTCAATTTGAACCAACAACTGATGCTCAGACATCTTCATTATGCTATTTTTCAATATGATGACGACTTCAAGCTCTTTAATGATCAACAGTATTGCAGCTAATATGCATTAGTCAGCTTTTAACGTCACTGCAATAAAGTTGCATAAGCCATGAATTTAAGAGCTCCTTTAGTTCCAATGTCATGGACTGTAGTTTATAATACATCTACATTTGGGGTTTTTTCACCATACGGAAGCAACCTGCTACTTATAACCAATCACCCAAAATTAAACTTCTTCATGAAATTCCTTCTCTTTTTCCATTAGATTCTATTGCATGTTCTCATTGATTATTGTATGCGTTTATTGAGTTCTGTATGATTTCTTGGATTTCTAATTTGGAGAGGCCTGTAAAGCTGAATAATATGACAATAATAAATATAAAACAGATATAGACAATGTTTAAAATTTGAATGCTAAATATGATGGAAATCAGTGTCAAAATAAGACACTTGCTCAGATAACAGAGTAAGCTCTGGTACACTGAGCTCAACTGGTATATACAAGAGAGAAAAAATGACATTTAACAACACTTGTAACACTTGAAAAATTAAAAAAATATTTCTATTTGTATGCGCTTTTTTTTCCATTTAGGAATAAAGACAATTTATTGGCATCATTCAGTTCTGAAAACTTATTTAAATCTCACTTAAAGGTAAATTTTACAGCAGGAACGTACTGTCCCTTTGCATTTATCAACTTGATAAACTGTTCCACCCAGTAACACTTTCTTTAAAAAAAAACTACATTTGGCACAACCAAAGTTATGCAAATCTGTACGTATTTTTCTCTATTATTTGGCATAAAAAAGAAAGTCAAAGTGTTATTTCAAATATTATTCAAAAATACATTTGCAGTTTTATTTCAGAAACTTTTGTATTCAAATAGATAAATGTTATTTAATGAATAAGAAACTTATTTATTGCTTTTTGCGAAATAAAATAGTATCAAATGCAACTTTAATTGTACCAACTTGTCAGATATCACAAAAATAACCTACCTCTTATCTATTTCCATCAGTCTCATTATTCTTTTACTGTCTCTACTTTGTTTCCAAGTGAAACTGATTATTACTGCTAAAGTATTACCCATCTGGAAAAACATCATCTTCTCAAGGGCCTTGCTGATTTACTAACAACAACTAACTTCCTCGGTGAGTTTCCACTTTGCAAAGGCACTCATTAAAATTCACAGGTTTAAGTGTTCAGTGCTTTGTTCTCATAACAAACACTGGAAAGTGCTGTTGGGGCAAGAAAAATAAATAAACCTTCCAAAGTATCTTATGAATAAGTAACAAAACAGAAAGTACATTATCAGGTTTGGCTCATTGTTTTTAGCTCCAATATGGTGCCACAGCATAACAGGGTAATTAATGTATAATTAGTAGCATCAGTAGCAAAAGGATAACTTTCTATTACGTGAACAAAACCTTATCTATTCTGCCTAAGTGTATGCCTTTTTATCTACTCTGCATAGCTGCTCCAGAGGCAAAGACAAACTAATTTTGTTTGATTTTGTGATTTTTGGAGTGACATTGAAGTCACAACTCCTCTGATAGATCCAACTTGAATTTTTACTCAATAGCCAACTCTATCTTTATTCTAACACAATGTCCCTGTCAAGCAGTATCTAACTTGAGCATACACTATCAAATATTTTTTAAACTTTTATGAAACTTTAAAAATCAAAAACGTTTACAGAAATTTACCCCATACCAACATAATTAACTTTCAGCAACTTTTTTTGTCCTCTTAAATTACATTCCACAAACTAGAAAGAAAGGGCAGCCTATCCTCTATTGTCTCCTCCGTTGGCACGTTTTCTATCAGCTCCTGTTCTTCTTCCTTTCATTGCCTTACATTCACACACAACTTTTCCACACACATTTTCTTCTTCATGGAAGATGTTCTTTAGACTTTTAGGTAACGGGGTTTTGTGCTCCACATATAGATCACTCTAAACAGGTGTGCCTTTGGCATAACGAAGGACAGGGGCTGACTCTGCCAGGTGGACATTCTTAGCTGGCTGCCCTGCCTGTTTGATGGCCTTAACTGCTTCTTGGCAAGAAGGGCTTGTCCTGACTTTAATCTCTGTGCAGGGTTGGCTGAATACATAGCATATATACTGCATAATATATGGCATACACAATTATTCAAAATACTGTAGGATAAGGATAATTTTATTGAACATACTGGAGACAAAAAGCAAACGTCACAAGAAAAAAAAAAAAAGAGAGTATGTTTCCATTAGCTAAAAAGGTAAAACAGGCTGTGGGCTTTGACAGACACTTGTTTTGCAAGGCATTAAAGTCCAGACTAGTTCAAGACCTACAAGACAAAACTGTATTTTGATTTTTAACCAATTTGTTCATCATGTTCCCTACTGCTTCCAAAATGAACATATACTTTCATACAAGCTCTCAGTTCTCACAAAACCCTGGGGGAAGATTATCACTAATAAAGGCTGGCACTTGTTATGTGCTAATATTCAGTTGTACCCAGTAGAATAGTTCTGAAAAAAAATTCCCTCAAATTAATTTTATTCTTGGACAAGAAATAATTTCTTAGATTTAGAAAGAACAAAATAACTTCAGCAAGGTATCAACCACACTTTTTCTTCCAGTTTCAGTAAACATCCTGCTCTGGAAGATTTTGACCTCTACTGTCTCTAGACTGACAGCAAAGGGCCACTTGAATTTTTAAACATAACACTGGCAAATAAACGTGGTGATAGACACAGAATCCAGTCTTGTACGAATAACAACATAAGTAGGACACATCAATTTTCAGGATATGTCCATAAACCAGACCCGATGCCAGGCCATATGCAAGCCAACTTCATACAGTGAAGCTATATGAAGCTACATGAAGATCAGCAGCTCCATAGCAGCATTGTACACAACACACAAACTACCCAAGAAACTAGATAAATAGTAAGGCATCTAAAGTATAGTAAGCTCCATCTGTCCTTTCTTTATTGACAGAAGTACCTCGTTTGGTTTTCGCAGAACTAGGTTTGATACCCCGATACTACCAATTACACTTTAAAGAACATATCTGATTCATTCTACCTTGAATATAACATCTGTGCTGTGTCAGTGAATGTGTATCAGAGATGTACAAGTAGCACTCTACTGGTGTCTTCCAAACTGAGTAACGGCAACGTGTCTCAGTGGCTTTACTGGGTAAACTAAAGGCAACAAGCATTGCTCAGCTGCTGAGGTTTGTCACCCTTCTTATGAACTATGACTTTATATATAAAATTTCTCATTGAAACAGAACCATTTGGAAGATAGTGTATGAAATTGGAATGGGGATAGGCGTGCATGTTGCTTTTTTCAATGCAAACATGCATGAAGTTCACACAAAACACTACTCAGCCTACATGAATATCCTACACGGATGTTCACTGCAAAGCTGTACAGTTTTGTCACCCAAAACGTACTTAAAAAAGGAATAATTATAATTGTGATACCAAGAAATAAAATTATTTTAGAAAAATTTAGATGCTACAGTATTTAAGACTAGCATGCCCTGATACATATCCATACTTCTAAGCATTGTATCATGAATATATCTTCCAGATCCCAGTTCTAGTCACACACTTGTCTTCAGCATTTCTCCATATTGAAGGGATTTTTTCATCTATTAATGGAAACTCACAAACATATTTGCAAGGCTCCTTGATTGACATTACCTTGACTCCAATTTAAATCTGGTTTGGTACTTCATTTTACTGCTTTTAGAAGGAGGTGTGGACGTTCTGATTCAATGAGGTGCAATGACTTCTAGAGCAGAGAGAGAACAATTTTCATTCTAGAAATGATAATACATTTGGTGACACTCAGTTTGTGTGAGTCCCACTTTCCTTATTATTTCCCCATTTTCAATCTCATCTGTTTTAAAAAAGAATCTGTTTATTAAAATATTCCTATCAATGGCATGCCATGAAAATTTACTATGACAGTTATAATGAGTTTAAGACATTTTAAAAAAATCTATTTTTAAAATCTTGTCTTGTAAAAATATTTCATAGTGCAAAGAAGGACATACTCAGAATCAGACCAAATTGTGATTAACTAAGAAGTTATCTAGCTAATGAGCTTAACAAAGAGACTTACAGCCTTTCACTTAAAAGACAAAGTTTGACAGTGCACAAGGTTATGGGATAAGACTTGTTCAACACAATATTCTTAATTAATACACATCTTCTCCACTTATACCAGAAATATCCCTTTTTGCTTTGCTAAAACTTCAGAGAAGGTAAATATAAGGATGAGGATCATCTCCCTTGAGAAGCCTTTCTCTTGTATATCCAGAGAAGTGGACAATCACGTATCCTAAGTTAGGTTCCTCAGTTTTCAGGCACTTCAATGAATTTCAATTTATGGGCCACAGAAGAACAAATAACAAAACCAACTTCCAATGTACTAAAAATACTACATTTTAAATACATTCTAAAAAATGTTTAAATTTATTTGTGCCTGCATTTCAAAAAAAAAATTAATTCTTGCAGACTACTAAAGAATGGTGAAACCATTTTGAATTTCTAAGCCTTTGTTTTTCACATTTATTGCTTTATTTTTGTTGAGGTTCAGCTAAATAAAAACATGCTTTCTTAAATGAGGTGAAGCTTGTGTTTTTATTCCTTTTTTAGAGGGGTAGTAGAATCCTTGTAGAAGTTTTAAAAGTGTGCCCCTATGGACAAATCATGTTGATTCTATGTTCACTTTAATTGGCATCTGTTCCCTCTTTGTTCATTCTACAAAATCTCCTGTGTCTGTCTTTTTCCACTCACCCTATGTTTTTCACTCTTTGTGGTTTGTGTTGTTGTTTTTTTTTTTTTCTTTTTTTCCTCTGCTTCTAACCCACACTTCATCTCATGCCAAGGGAATTTTAAGTCATTAATCTCAGTCAGATTTCCATACTCACAACATTTAACCAAATTCAACAACTCATTCATCCATATTGCAAAATAATAAATGAAGAAAAAAAACCCAGAACAACTACTTGAGAATAATGGAGAGTGCTAGCTTTCTAGAATTGAATAATTTTGCTTAGTACATAAATATACTAAAGGGATAAATATGCATTAATCAGGATTGAAATTACCATCTAATCACGATTTTTTTTTTTGCTGTAGCTTTTTAGACATTTGCATTAAGAGAATCAGAATGCATACAAGAAGAATGACCCAGGCGTGATTACGCACTTACTGCCTTGCGCTTACTTTTCAAACACTAAAATAATGTTTGAAATGCAGAATTTCACTGGAAAACTGAATATCATCCTAACATGTCCATTGCCAGTCATTAAGAAAAAGATTTCCATAAGAGGTCAGTGCAACACTGGAACAGCTCTCCTGGAGACATTATGGAATCCCTGTCCTCTAAGGCTTTCAAGACTCAGTCAAATAAAACCACAGCTGATCTCATCTCTTTGGTAGTCTAGCCCTGCAAGGATTCTTTCTGCAAAAGTTATACAAAGTTCTCTCAGCTACATGCTAAAATGAGCTGTTGTGGAGTCCCTAACCGAAGGGGTATAAGCAGCCCACACTCACAAAATCATAGAATATGCTGAGTTAGAAGGGGCCCATCAGGATCACACCAAGTCCAACTCCTGGCCCTGCACAGGACACCCCAAGAATCCTATCCCGTGCCTGAGAGCGTTATCCAAGTTAGCCTGAAGAGCAATTAAAGCTCCTCAGCACTATGACACTGCTGAATTTTCCAAAATTCTCAAATAAGAAGACATGATAAACCAAATTGTGTAGCTGGGTAACTGCAGAATATTTTTAAACATGATGATGAGGAAAAAAAGCTAAAATCAAAACAAAAGTGAAACAAGCCAGCATATATATATAACGTAAATTTGAAATTCAAGACCAAGAAAAATATCAGCAAAATGAAGTAGAAACTGAAATGACCAGAACATAAAAAAAAGAACAAGTTCAGATAAACTACAAAATTAAGCAAGGATATAATAGCTGAAAATTAAGATTTAGGAAATTTTATTGAAGTATTTTATTATATCCCTTTCAAGGTCATTATAGTATTGTGGGCAGTTTGCTATATTCAAACTGCATGATGTTGCTTCTCATAGAAATGTTCCCTTAAAACCAGTGGCTTTGGTAGTTAAAAATGATCACAAACACTAATCTATTTTAATTTTAAACAGCCTTTTCAGCTGGAGGCCCTAAGGTCATGGTTAAATATCTTATAAATAGACTTGGACCAAAATAAACTGAGATTAAGCAAGACCTTAAAGAGTTACAGTTAAAAGCATTACCTGCAGAAGCATTACAGTAGACAAACAATCATGTTTCATGCCAAACTATGACCTTTGTGTAACACAAATGTCACATTCATTTAGGAGAGGTGTCTGTACAAGGAAAACAGCACTCTCTCAACCAGATTTTCTCTAAAGCATATGGATTAGCATATTTGATTTCCTTCAGTAAGTGCCACTTATAGTAGGGACCTATATTATGGAACTTGGCAATGCTCCCTTCCACTGAATGGAAAGCTAGACAAACACTCGGGATGTACTTTCCCTTCAATGCACATGCAACTTCTGACATTACTAATGAAGCCTAATTACATTTGTTAGTCCTATTCAACACTTCCTTTTCAATGTATTAATTGCAATAGGCCTCATGTTTTAGTGCAGCATGAAATGAAGCCCACACAAAAGAAAACAATCACCTTCTCTCCACACTATTAGATTTTTTCTTCATCTTCCAACACTGCTTTTATTAAGAGGTTGGACAATGGGATCTAAAGAAATCATAAAACAGATTTAAATATAATAATGTTTATTTAAA
>VYZQ01066760.1:0-24821 GCA_013400655.1 Mystacornis crossleyi | reverse complement strand
GTGCTTTTTTTTTTCCTCTCCTTGTGTACATCGTTTACTTGTGAACATGAATAGTCTGGCTGTTTCTTTCCTCACTGTGCCGTTAATGTGGAAAATGCTACATAAACATTCACCATGTCAGGATAAGAAGCTGTTACTGGGAGAGCCTGGGACTACACTGGTAGTTGTATTAGAAGATAGGGCTGAAGATTTTTGCCTTTGGACTGTATCTGTCCTGTTCTGCTGTGTTTGTTCAATGCTGCCAGCTTTCATGATCACTAAAAATTCACCAGCTGATCTGTGCTTTGAATTAGTTCAGACTGAAGGTGCGGGAGATGAAGCAGACCAGAAGCCCAGATGCTTTTGGCACGATCTGACACCACCCCTGGCCTGATGGAGGTGACCAGATGTTGCAGGACACGGGAGATTGCTGCTTTGCCTGTGCCTGTCCCGCTGCCCTGACTCGATGTCAGAGCGCAGAGATGTTCTGGCTCGTGCTGCTGCGGAGCTGTCTCCTCCCATTACTCCACCAGATGATTTGGAAACCGTGACCCTTTTCCCATGTGTGTGATATCCAGACCATCAAACACACAGGCTGTCACAGCCAGCTGTTGCCCCGAGGAAAGGACAGCGTGGTACCAGAGGAGGGGGCACACGCTGCCCGAGCACCTGCAGGTTCTTCTGAGGATGCAGGATCTTCTCCTGGGCTTCTCCAAGCACTCCCTGATGGGACAGCAGTTCTGCTCGAGGTCAGGTAGTGATTAATAGTGTTCATTCCCCTATACTCTTAGTTAAAATAAGCCATCAAGCTCAGTTCTGGCTCCGGGGTTGCTCTCTGGTAGGAAGCTGGGAGGAGCAGGATCGGGAAGGATGGATGTGTTTGCCTGCCCTCCCCTGAGAGGAGAAGGAAGAAATCTGCACTGGGCTTTTCTTTTGTGTTGGCTTTAACTTTATGGTCGGCATCTGTCACTGACGAGCAGTGGGAGCTCTGAAGTGCTGACCAGCTCTTTCACAACCCTTTAAATAACCAGAAAGACACACAAAGTAATAAAAAGAGGAGATGAGAATCCATATTAAAGGCATTAATAACTTGAACAGAAGTCTCTATTTAAATAATATTTAGAAACATACTGTCAAATCTTTTTTTCTATTGTATGGGCTTTGCGACGCAGCTTTTTTTCCCCCTAAAGACCTGAGGAGTGAAGCGTGCCAAGTCACACAAGGGAAGTTCTGCATTCAATAGCTTTTTATTAAAATTCTCCTAAGATGGTGGTGCTCTTCTGTCACAACTGTCAGTGGAAAGAAACATCAAGACCCTTGTACAAGGAAGGATTTAATTGCTAGTATCACATGTGTTTATTTTCTTGCAAAACTTCCAGTGGATGTGTTTCTTTGTCGGGACTAAATGGAAATAGGACTGAAAAGTCTGTGATGTTCTCAGGAGAGATCCTGGATGTTTATGTAGCTCATACCCTTTTTTGAAAATTATACTGTATCTGCAAAAAAATACTGCTTAAAGAATGAGCAATCAGATGTTTCCAAGGCATCTTCTAACTTCTTGCTTGTAAACAGAATTCTTTATTAAGTGAACCATTTTTAACAGCATTTTCTACAAAAACAAATTTGAATTGCTCTGTGCTCTGGGTACGTGGCACTTCATAGACCTCACTGGGCAAATCAGTGTTTTGAAAGAATATGCTTGTTAAAAGCAGGAGCCTGTGACTTCCTAAGTGATAATTGTATATTCTCTGTACCATTCCAGTATCTCGGTGTGTGCCTGCACACCACGCCTGTCTCTGCAGTATCCAGGAACCTCATGAGAACCTAACATGGAAGTACACATTCCTTAATCAAATCCAGCTACCAGTTCCCAAGGAAAACAAGCAGTTTCCCCCCATGCTTACTGTCATACTTTCACACATCATATACACAAAAACCCGTTTCTGCTAATTTAAGAATTATGACAGTTCACCCCTTCTTTCCTTCACACTACAGCAGCAATACATTTTGAGTCACATCAGGAGCATTCCTGCTGACCAAGATTATAGCTCAGCAGGAAAACAAGTCATTCCAAATTGTCTCCTGGCATAAACATTTTGGATCATTTTTATGTTACAACTGAAAGGGGAAAAATCTTGGGTTTCAGACTTTTTTGTGCTCTTGTCACGGGAAAAATGACAGGGCTTTTATTTCTACAATGAGCATTACTTTTTCTTCTTTTTACTGCTTTAGCAATAACAACTTTTAAGAAAAAAAAAAAGCTGTGTTTTTAGTCTGCTGTTTTTACACATGTATCTGCAGATTAAAGGCTCCCTGGGTGCCTATTGACACAATAGACTGTAACAGCTCCTCTGGAGCCGTGTCAAACTGTTATAATCAACCCTGTCAGTGATCCACAGATAATAGGACATTAAGAGGGGCTTGAACCATATCTTTCAATCCCAGCTGTGGGTGTCTGCAGGGTTGTGGAGGTTGCAGCTCTTCAGCCCGTGCTCCAGTCACATGCTCGAGGTGACCATTGAAGTTGTGCTTGGTTGGGAGCAACATGAAGGGAAGGATGAACAGCATCTCCCCTGGCTGAACATTGTGGTTTGGCATGGCAGCATGGCTGGAGAAAGGGCTCCCATCAGCTGCTGCTGTGCTCTGCCCCTGTTCTTCCCCACAGATGAAGGGTTTGCCTTGGGACTGGGGCCTGTGGTGGACAATCTTCTGTGTGGTTTTCTACCAAAAGAGCTGTCGATCAGGCCTCTGGTAGCTCTGATGTTTGTTGCATGTTTGTACTCTTCTCTCATTGGTAACAGGGGTGCTGGAATTGTCATCCATTCACATTTATAGATATGTATTTTTAATATATGTGTGTGTGTATATATATATATATATTCTGGTACTTACTCTGATACGCTTTGAGAAAAACATCCCATTCAACATTTATGGAAGAGGGAGCTAGGCAGGATGAAGTATTTAAAAGCAAAACCCTCCTTCAACACTGTCCCAAATTTTCTCGAGTACCAAGTGGTCAGGAAAGCCACTGCAGCCTCTGCTGCCATCCCAGCATGGCACAGGTGACCTCAAGTGGGATTTACCTGTTTATCTTCTAGGGCTCTTGAATGAGTAAAAGCTGGAGAAAGATAATGCTGGAGTTGACACCAATATGGTGCTGCTGGTCCTTACAAGCTATTTAAAATGCCATCTCAATTTAGCTTCTTAAATAGGAAAAAAACCCCTTATTTCTTCCACTGATTCAACAGTTAATTACAGCAGCTCTGGGAAGAACCAAATATTACGAAGGTTAGTAAAGTTATGACCTCCCAGTATTCAGGCCTTACAAAATCTTTTCCGTTAAAAATTTTAAAGAAGAAATCGCTTTTGTACCTCGTAGGCCTTAAGGTTTGTGGGTTTTAATGGCTGTCTGGCTGTCACATAAATATATAGCTTTAAAGACAACAAAATGTTCTAGGCAGTAAAAGAGGCTACTTTAAACAAATTGCTTGTGTCATGATTTGGTATTCATCCCTCAGAGAAGATGATTAGGTCCTGTGAAGACAAAAGGACAAATATTACATTTGTAGTGTGGAATTAAACACTGACATTTCCAAGGAAAAAGAATAAAAAACCTCTTCCTTCTTGGAGAAAATAAATTTGAGTGGAAAGTAAAACTAAATTAGTGTATATATCTAAACACGCACAGAATCGCCGAGATTTTTTTTCCTCCATAAGTTAGTGAAGGTCTTCCAGAACTGTCAGTAGAGCTGATCCATCTGCCTGTGTGTCTCTGGTACCCTCAGCTGGCCACGCTTGCTGCTGTCAGACTCTCCTTATTTCTGGTAGCTTTGCTGAATTTTTGACCATTTGAGGTGTTTGACATTTGTCTTGGGCAGAACAGTTTCAAAAAGTTCCAGCCGAAACAGTTCTTTCATCTCATGCAATTAGGGTGAGACTCAAATGCATTTTCTCATTTTGGTACTTGCTTGTTTTCGGTTACAGGCTGTTTCAGAGCCCTTTGAAGTTGATGGAAATGTGTCCATTAACTTCAGCAGACTCTAGTTTGTCCCTAATCGATAGTAATTTGATTAAAATAGCTCTGAATGTTCTGGATCCCAGTGGATGTTGCAGTTGTTCTTTAGGCTGCAATAGCCCCCAGCTCTTCTGTGCACTGTCAGTTCTGTTTGCCAGGGTAGAGGGAAAGCACAAGGAGACTTGGGAATCTCACATTTCTCAGCTTGCCAAGGGCATCTTTTTCTCCTTGTAGCTACCTGAATGAATGCTCAGAGCCTCCCATGGCTGCTTATCCCAGCCCTGTGCGTCAGTCTCTTCTCTCAGCTCCTGTGTCTTTTAAACTCAATATTGAAGGGAGGGAGAGGAAAAACAGCGACAGAGCTCTGCACTGAAACTGAAGTTCTGACACAGATGCAGAGTTTTCCGTATCAAAGAGAATTGATGAGCCTTGCACTGGCAGGTGCCCCAGCTTAATCACAACCTGAATAATCCTGAAATTAAGATTAGAGTCCATCACTGCTGCCAGGTGTACCCACTGCCCAGTGCTGCCTCCTGTGCTGTGGTGGAGAGCCCTGGCACGGAGGGGCTGGAGCAGCACTCCTCAGTGGGGGAGGCACATCTTGGAGTCCTGGGGGCTCGGGATCAGAGAGGCACGGAGATGACGAGTGTGGCATGTCAGCGGGCACCCCCTGCTAGGGGATTCAGGTCACAGCGGGGACAACCCCACACGCCACCTCTTAATTAGAGGCAAAATGCCATCCCCCAGTCGTGGCCTCGAACCAGAAGGGATGAGCTAAGGGGGTGTCAACCTCCAGATGAAGAGATGGGCAAGAGCACAAATGCCTGGGAACAGGGCCATGGAGCAAATGAATAAGCTGCCCTTCCAAAGCAACTCTTTCTTTGTTAGTCTTATTAAAAAATATATAAAAAGTAAGCTGTAACTAGTATACTTAACACAACATTTTAAAAATTAACATCCGTTTTCAACCATACCCTGCTAAGCACAAACTATGATTCATTTGGAATTTGCTAATTAATACTGGCATGGCGTTGTCCCCTGCTGTTGCCCAACTTCTTGCTTGAGAGAACTTTTTCTTTTTAAAGTAAAAAAGAAAATATTTTATCTTGGAACAGTAAGGTGCCTCTTCAGATGTGAAGTCTGCCAAGACAGAAAAGAAAAGGGAGAGAAAAGGGGGATTTTCCCTTTGCTTTTACCGTGTTACTTTATCATCAGTAGCACAACCAAGGCTTTAGTAAGGTGATGACCAGGAATACATTGCAAGAAATGCTAGCTCTTTTCTCATCCACGTCTTTAAGTACTAAAAGCTGGGGAAGAGTAAATCGTCATTTAAACTCTGGGTACTGCAGCGGGGGAAATTATTTTGCCTCTTTTCTCCCTATGAACTAATGGATGTGGAATCTTTCAAAAAGTAAACCAACTCCTCTTAATAAAGCTCTGCATATAGATATTTAGCAGCTAAGCACTAAATCCATGGAATAGGGGGAAAGTGCAGCAAGTAGTGGATTAATATAAAAAGGATGCTTTTTCCCCTTCAAAGCCTCCTTAAGTGCTGACTGATGGAATAAACCCTGAAAACTTTCTCTGTGCTAATTGTCATGTTCCTTGGCTTGCATCCTATTTGCTGTCCGTCATCCTCTGCAGTTTAAGAAGTTTCACACAAGAGCTTTCTTCTTGTGTTTACAGGCGTGCCATGTAGCTTATTCAAACCCAGGGATAGTTCAGAGGGTCAAGAAATCTTCCTCCTGCTTCCTATTAAAAAAAAAAAAAGAAAGATTTAGAATTTGAAGAAACATCATTTCCTCACATACATCCAGCTCCTCAAAGGCACAAAAGCCAACTTTGAGCTTTCCTAGAAATAAACATGAAGCGATATCCCACTCTAATCACCACAGAAATACTGGGTCAGCCCGGCAGCCCCTGGAAATGGGTGTAAAGCTGAGCTAAGAGAAGCTGTGCTGGTTTACACCAGCTGAGAGCAAGGCACAGCTTTTAAAGTAGCTGCATGACTTGGGTATGTGGCAGAATGTTTTCTTTTAATTTCCTCTGATTAAAAAAAAAAAAAGAAAAAAGATACTGTATGAAATAATAATAATAATCTGTTCCTTTTTAGTATCACCTTTGGAGTGTGCACAGAATTGATGGAGGGAGATGACCTGTGATTCCATCCCAATTAAATGCCCGAAGTCAGCAGTTCACAATTCTTTCGCTGGTGGATTATTTTCAACCTTTCTGGTTCCCACAGGACCTATTCCCTGCGTCATTACCAACTTTTTTAAATTGAAAGTATTATGAAGGCAATTTCCTGCCACCAGCAACTTTCACATCTCTTTCTCAGGGCCCTGCAGCCTGAGAACAACTGCTACAACTAAATCTATCAGCAGCGGGGTATTGGATGGAGTGACTGAATTACCAGAAATCAAAATGCTCAAAAAATGTGCTAAAAGAAATGTGTTTGGCTTACTCATTGCTGATGGCTTTAAAGGTTGTTGGGGACCACTGTGTTTCAGGTCCAATCCTGCTGTCACCAGGCTCCAACAAGGAGCTTTGGGAAGGGATGTGTGCTGGATGGGATGGATCTGTAAGACCCAGAGAACATATTTCTGACTCACAACTGAACTATAAAATCTGACACGACTGTGAGTGTAGTGAAGAGATCAAAGAGCAGGAGAAAACACTGAGATGTTGTAAGAGCTCAGATTGCATTAGTGCTTCAAAAAAAGAAACTGGAGCAGGGCTTCCCAGCCCTGTTCCTGGAGGGCTGCTCGTGGGAGCGAGGAGCAGGCTGGGTGCTGCTCAGCAAAGCCATCTGCAGTGCAACACCTTTTCTTTCAGTTGATGTTAAGGAAAAATCTTTTCCAGGGCTCACATAGCATCCTGTGGCCGCACTACAGGAGCCCATGGTCAGATATTTTGCATATCCATAGTAAGATGTGCAGGAAAACAAAGCAGGAATAACTTGATTTAGGTTTCAGGTGTCTTGACAGGAAACGCAGTTGAACTGGAGATCTGGTCCTGATTTCCCAGTGTTGAATATCTTGAAATGTGTCATTGATGCTGTCAAATGCACAGAGGAGACAACATCTCTTCCAATCTGTTTTACTTGCTGGAGTAGCGTGTGTCTGTTGTAGCTGTGCTTGACTGAGAGTAAAAGTGGCAGAAGCAGCACGATCTGGGCTGGGTAGCACCCCTCTAAATAAGCCCAGATTTCTGGTGCAGATTTCTGCATTTCCTACCTGATTTGGCTGTTCCCAGCTAGTCCTGATCCTCAGTATTGGCAGAGATGTCTCTATTACACATCTTGGAAAACAAGCAACAGGTCGGACGCGTCCTCCATGCTCACAGTCGTTCTCTATTTCATTCCTCTGGCTGCGATTGATAGACCCAGCAGTGTAGAACAAATACTGCTGCTGTAATTACCTGCTGCCTGTTAGATCCACAGGTAACACAGGGGCAGGGGGGCTTTGGTGGCAACCAGAAGAGCACAGAACAGAGCAGTAGCTATGTGATGAACAGACACTGCCGTTTCCTCACACGGGTCCCCTCCTTGGGAGTATTGACGTGCTGATTGGGCATCGCTGGCTAGGAGAATGCAGTTTGTTGTCCTTGCCAGCTGCATTTACAGTATTTTGCTAATCTATTCTTTTCGACACCACAAATGGTGTATTGCGTTGTGCTGCTTTATTGATCGAAGGAAAGATTCGATTTGACAGCAATTTCAGAAAAACCTTCAAGTTGTCCAAGATGCAGTAGAATTATTAACCACCCTAAGCTGACATATGGTAATTTAGCGTTTAATGTTTGCCCTGACACGCTGAGGAGTCATCATACCGAGCTACCAGCTGAGGCCCACAAGTTTTTGAGTACATAAAGAATAGCTGAAATAGTCTTCTGGAGCCATGTTTGAACACCCAGCCCTTTATTCACTGGGTGTTAAACTTTCTTTGGCAGGGAGGTGGGGGCTGGATCCCCCCTGAACTACCCACTACAGTTGGCATAAATTAATAGGATTTTGCTGCTTTTTGCAGCTGTATTTGTACAACTTCATCTTGAAATAATTTTAATTTCTGTGCTTAGGCTTATAATTTTTTCAAGCGCGTTACACAGTTGGCTGTACATAATTATGTCTTACAGCCATAAGCACTGGCAATCTGCTTACCTAAACTATTCTGCTCTAAACTTGTCATTTCACTGATGGTGAATTCATGTAATGCATGTAATTCACCAGATCAAAAATTAAATTATCAATTAATAATACTGAAAAAAAAATCAAACAAGAAATTCCATATGTCTATCAGAGTATTTGTAATTAAAAGGGGAGTTGAGAATAAGCATCCCAGACCAGGCTGGACTCTAAAATCCTTCATGACTTGAATGCAGTTGTTGTTGTTGGGGTTTTTGGAGGGTGAAAAGCTTGTGTTTGTGATCTCTGAGGACTGTTACTGACTTTGGAAAGGTAAATCCCAAACCAGGATGTGCCATAAATGGAAGTGAGATATGAAAAGGCTCTGTAATATGTCAGAAATTACTGGTTTGTTTGGTTTTTTGGGTTTTTTTTTCATCTATGGCATCATGTCCTCGAGCTGGCCTGTCTGCCTCTTGCATTAGAAGTGTGTAGATGGGAAGCACATCAATAAGTCACATGAATAAGTCTAACATGAATTCAAGTCAAAGCAAGCAGGGGTCTCAGATCAAACCTACGCAGAAATAGTGTTAATGAAAGCAAAAAACTTGCCAAAAATCCAGCCCTGTGAATTCATTCCAAATGAGCAGAGTTCAACCAGGTTTGAAATTTCCTCGAAGGCAGTCTCGCATCCCTGATGCACGAGGCACATCTGCATGAACGATGGGTGTTGGAGCTGAGGACACCCACACCAGAGGGAAAGGTACCCTTGAAACTCAGGGTGTGGGTGCAGGAGCTGCAGCTGCCGGGGGACCCTCACTGTGGGCAGGGGCTGTGGGAAGGTGAGGGAAGGGCACAGGAGAGGTGGGTGCGAGAGGCAGTGCTGGTATGAGCCCGGCAGTGTGTCCTGTAGCTGGTGTGTCCTGCACGCAGCTGTGCACCTGCACACCAGCTGTTGTGGAAGGAAACACGTGTGTGCATCCATGGGCAGAGTGTGGCCATCAGGGAAAAGTTATTTTCTCTGTGTTACAAAAGAGGATGAGTCCTAGGACCAAAGACGTCTCACGCTGTCTTTGTTCACTGGGCAATAAATCACAGAATCATAGAGGATCTCAGGTTGGACAGGACCCTTCAGGATCATCAAATCCAGACTTGCACTGATGTCTTTTATCATTGCTCCCATAGTGCACAGAGAACTTCACTCTCTGCCTCCTCACGTTGGTGTTTCCTTTTACTGACCATTGAAGTAACTTCTGTATAAGCTGTGCCGTGTAATCTGCCCTGAAGAACAAACAAATGGGTTTGCTTTTCCTATAATTAAACTTTTTAGAGAGACTTTGAGAGCTGCAGAGCTTTAAATCCTGCTCTGCAAGCATCCCAAAGTAGCATCACAAACATGAGCCTCAGCAGATTTTGTTCTCCAAAATAGACACACTGGAGGGTTTTATTGTTGTTTCCCATTGTTAGCTATTTGCAGGCAGGTCCAAAAGCTTTATTTTATGCTGAGAGCAGCACTCACAATCATGCCACAGCATCACTTCTCCATGATCAGTAATATCTGTAGGCTTCATGCCATTGGGAGTTCAGTGCATGACTCTGGGCAAGCCAGAGCTCACCACAAAAGCAAAGGTCACACACACTAGGACCAATTATACCCCTTGAGTCTGGGAAAAACTCCCTTCCTGAGGACACAAGTGTGTTTGTTCTCCACTGAATGCTTGTTCCCTGTGTCCGAGCTCACTGTCCTACCAAGAGGAATGCTGCCTGTGGTAAATTGCTGTGTGCCGTGTGAAGATCATTCTTCACTTGTTCTTCTGCTGTGCAGCTAAATTTTTAAACGTCATGGGCTGGATTTTCAGCTGAAATAAATTAGCATGCCTCTGTTTGAAGCCACTGAGTCTACACTGATTTATACCAGCTGAGGGCCTCAATCATTAGTTACAGTGATCAGGTTACTCCTGTGTAGGTCAATATTTGCTACCCTTATTTATCTTCTGCACTGAGCACTCAAGTTTCCTGTTCAGTTTTACCCAGAAAGGTGCTGGATTCTCTTTTCCAGGCTGGCTTTGTGGAAGACATGATGTAATGGCATAAGGCTTCAGGAGAGATACACTTCAAAAAGAAATGAGGACAAATTCCCACTGCCATGATTTGTTTTTCTTGACTTTGTCTTCATTTCGGCGTAGCCATCACAGGCAGCAGCGGGGCAGCTGCAAGAAGGTGCTGCAGGATGGTACCCTCTGCAAAGGAACAGTGGGTAGCCCTTCTTAAATAGATTGTGAAGGATGATCCTCTCTTGCCTGTCACAGCTCCTCTGTCACAGGAGTAAGAACAGTGTGTTTTGAACTCTCAGAGGTATTTCCTCTCGCCTTTTGTCATGGAGCATCCTCTTCGGCAGAGGAGGGTTTGTGCATCTGGTTCAAATCACAGTCAGGCAGTATCAGCCCCTTGCATCTTGCACAGTATGAACCAGCCTCGGTTCTTCGGGGCCAAAATTCACCTGATGGCAGCACATCAGCTCCACTGGGACGCCTTCAGTCACTGCAGTGAAGAATCTGCTCTCTTGTAAGAGAGATAAGGGAAAGAGTAGTAAAAATTAGTTCTGTTGCTTCTGCTGTCAAGGTTCTGGCAGTGATAAGATGTTGGTTCAGTGGAGGTGTTCTGTAATCTTCTTTTCCCATCAGAGCTGCTCTCCTCCCTCTCTCTTGCCTTGCTACAGTCTGAGGCATTTGCACAGTGAAGTTCTCAGGCTGCAAAAGGCCCGAGGAAAGGCACTTATTGCTTTAGAAATGGCTGTGCCGTGTCACTTACCGTGAGATGTGGAAGATCCATTATCATTGGCCAGTTCCTGATATGGGCACCTTGGCTTCTTGACCTTCATAATAGTGAGTAATGAAAATTACTTGATTGTTTAATCACGAAGACCATGCAACAAATTGCAGAGTGCTGAGTTTTTCACTGGTAAAGACAGAGACCTGACAGGAGCTGCTGGCAGTCCCAAGTCACCACTCAGAAACTTTGACCAGCTGCAAAGTCACACAAAGCAGACTGGCTCCATCAGCCCTGCAGACGTCAGACTTGTTGTGTCAGGACAACTCAAGCTAAAACATGAATTTTTGCTGTTTCAGCAGGTAGGAAAGCAGAGTTAAGCTGCAGCAGATCCTTGGCCTGGATGCCCTGCTGCACACCAGGTACTCTGTGCTTGTAGTGTCATCTCATCATGTAGGAAATTTGGTTTCCTGGGCAAAAGGATTGTTATTTTGCTTTTATCCCAAGCAGAATAATGGTAGTTTTGAATTAGACCGTGAGTCTGACAGGTTCAATTTCATCCTGTACTTATGTGTGGGGTCACACACAGTTACTGGCCAGAGTTGCAGGCAAAAATTCTCTCCCCCTGCATTACCAGCTCCTTATTGAGCCTGATTTATATGCTGTTCTCCATCTGCTCAGTGTTACATTTTCATCCAGGTAGAGGAGAAAAATCCTAGTAAACAATTCAGAATGCTTGGAAGTGAGAGAAGGAGTGAAAACTATCAAAGCTACCCGTGAGCATAGGGAAGGCTCCAGAGGAGCGTGTCCACGTGGATGTAATTGGCCTGAAGGGAGCCGCAGGGTTGGAGAGGAGCCCTTGGCCTGAGGGAGCCGTGTGGAAGCCAAATGACCTGTGAAATGCTGGAAGCTGTCAGCAGCTGAACATTTGGTGCAGCACCTTAGCCAAGCGCTCGCAGGGTGCGTGCAGAGGAAGCAAATCCTCCTGGTAAGGAGCAGGAGAGCCAGATGGGAATGGCTGGATGGGAACGGGCTCCTCTGCAAGCGCCACAGAACAAGCCGGGCACTCAGGAGAGGTTCTTCTCTTTTGGGTTCAAACATCTCATAGCTTCATTTCTTTAACGCAGGCTGCATCATCAGTTACTTTAATGGCTTTAAATGACAGCTTTAATCTCTCTGGAGCACTACTTGTGCTCTGTCTTATCATCAAAATAAATATATTAGAAATCACTTTGCACAGATTTCAGCTGGAGCAGAGGAAGATTTAACCTGACATGGGAGAGATCCAGGGGCAAAGGGAATATTTTATAGTTTGGCTTTGGATTTGTATTTTAAAGAAGAGGAGGAAACTTAAGCTCTCAGCAGTGAATCTCAACCATGTGAAAATTTGATCTCTACTCTAGGTGTAGTCCTTGGTTCTCTCTTTCTCTTGGTGGAAAGAGAAAACCACTTCTTCCAGGAAATGTGATATATACGTAAGCCTTCAGGAGGATGGATTTCACCCTTGCTTCTCTTCTGTTTATCTGAGACCAGATACGAAGCCTTTAGAAAATCATGTGTGAGATGAAACCTGTCCCAGTTGAGGAAAGAAAGAAATCCCCAAGTACAAATGGGCGATTCCGTCCCTTCTTTCTTTGCCAGTAGAGGTCTTTCCCTATTTAACCTTGTTTGCAAACACCACCACCGTGGACACTTGGCTCAGACAATGGTCATTTTGTCCAGGGCTGGATGAACACTTCAGGGCAGGCTGCTGTTAAACCCAGGGCTGGAGTTAGTGAAAATGCTGGTTTTATAGAAACTGCCCTTGCCATGTCCAAGCATTCTCTTTGTGAGGCACAGAAGAGACAGTTTTCTCTGAAGACAGAAAGTGTTTTAGAGGATCTTCTGGGGTTTGTTTTTTTTTTTTTTCCATTTCCTTCTAGGACATAGCTTGGGATCATTGGCAAGTGTGATGAAAGGAGAAAGAAGTTAATAAATGTTACCTTCACCTGGTTGGGTCTCCAAATCTGTCTTAATTTTTCTCTGCTTGACTTTTGCATCTTTTTATTGAAACCATATGTGATTCTTTCAGCAACATGCAGTAATTTGTTTGGAAATACAAGGCTAGAGATGTGTCTCTTTGCTGGCTTCTAAAACAACTGTGAAATAAGAGTTAAGAACTTTTATACAAATGAGTCCTAAACATATTGCAAATTCAGTTAAAAATAAATAAGTCCTTAGCGAAGATTTCAATAAGCAGTAAGAGTAGTTGAATTAAAATATTTCCACTAAAATTAATGAGCCAATCCTGGAATGCTTAGACTGACTCTTAAGTGTGCTCTTTTAAAGGCTTTGAATATGTTTGCCTGTCTGAATTTCTATGGAGCATTTTGAATGCATGACAGATTATAATCTTCAATTATTTTAATTTGGTTTTCTTAATGGGCAAAATAGCTAAGAGCTTAATAATAAAAGACACTTACTGCTTATCATTTACATTATTTTATGTGTTCATTAATAATTATAATGGGTTTTATAAAACAAAAAAATCAAGTCTGAGTATCCCCAGGTCATATTAGTGCAAATGTTGCATACTATTCTGTGGGAGATTTGGGAAAGAAGTGTTTTTTGAAGGGCATTTTTTACTCCATATGTTATAGAGCAAGACAAAGAACTTTAAAGGAAATTTATTTTCTGGTTCATTCTGTGGAAGGAAAATGTAACATAGAATAAATGTCCTGCTTTGCTTTCTCCAGATACGTCTCCAGGCACAGTGCAGGGGTGGGCAGAACCCAGACCATGGACGCCTCGTGAAATTCTCTAAATATAGTTTATTAGGTACAGGAACACTGCTTTTACAGTCCCATCTTCTCTTTTCTAGGCTCAGTTGTCCTTGTTCGTTCAGCTTTTCCTTACACACCCCATTTCCTGGGCCTCCAGGCATTTTCTTTACTGCTCTCTAAACAGTCTCCATTGGAACACTTCTTTTTCTGGCAATGTCGTGCTCCAAAAACTGTATAATTTATAGTCTCACTGGTGCCCTCCAATCTGCTGACCACACAGCTTTGCATGCTCTGTACCACCCCTGCTCCTGGCTTTGGAGCGTTGCAGGGATCTCTGGTGGTTCCTGTCACTGCCAGGATCAGAGAGAGGACTTGTGAATTCAAACCCCTGCAGAAGGAAAAGGAAGTGCTGAGAGCACAAGGGTGTGGCTGAACAGGGGAAAAACAGTGATAAAATCTGGTACCTTAGAGGAAGGAGCTCATCACCTGAAATTCTGTTCACCAGTAAAGCTTGTGGGAATGGTTTAGCTCCCCTTTAGTAAATCCTGACGGAGATGCACGAACCATAAGATGTTATCTGCAAAAGCGGGATGCGATCCTGTGCCACAAACATTGCTTTCCTGTCTAAATATGACATTGCTGCAGAGCCCGGAAGGGCTTAGCCCTGTATTGTCTCAAGAGTTGCAATGTTCATTTTCAAACATTTTAGTTATTAGATCAGAACCTGCAGTGGAAAATACCCATCTGTGAAATTGCACCATGTCTTCTCTTTCTAGGATTGTTCTGTAGAAACAAGGGCTGAGTCAGAGTCCTGATGTTCTGGTTCCGAGTTGCAAACATTGCTGTGTTTGGGATGATGCCTCAGTGATTTGAGCTCCAGCCACACTGCTGGGCTGCAAGGCCACCCTGTCCTTGCTGGCCACAGCCAAGCAGAGGGATGGCAACGCCAGTGCGGTGCCTGGCTCTGCTGCGGGTCCCCTCTGGGGCTTTGGTGGCTGATCCCACAGTTTCCAGATGGCCCATTTGTATCTGTCAGAGTGGTGAGGGTTCCTGCAGGGAAAATGCTACCTGTGTTCATGAGGTAGGATAGGAACAAGGGATTGCATCTTCCAACATAAATTGCCTTTTGATCTGGGACATTTTCCCTCACCAGTGTATCAATCCACTCCAAGCTCCATCCCAGAGGGGTTTTTTAGGCCATAAAAGCTGCTTTGCAAGCAAATTCCTTTTATGACAGTCATCAGCCATCATCATTCATCCTGCTCACATCATCATATGCAGAGTAGTATCATGCCAGGCACTGGAGAAGCTCAAAGCTCCAAGGGTTCTCAGAGTAAAAAATGTATAAATGCAGCTAAGGAAAACCATCCCTCTGCCATCTGTTCTGTAACCCAGAGCCCTGCATACCTCTTGACTGCATTATAAAAGGAGAGAGAAATGAAAGGAAAATTCATGTGTGTGTTCTCCAGTCAGAAGATTATCATATGGATTTGTTACCATCTTCTCACTTCCCAGGCTAAATGAAGGAAAAAGTATAACTCTTCTGAACCAGTAAATTCCCCCAACCAGTAATTTTTACTCCTGATCTAGTAAGCTCCTTGGGAATAGAGAGGGGTTTATTATTATTATTATTATTATTATTATTATTATTATTACTATGGTAAACTGCTCCAGGAACAGGTTCAACAAAAGAAGTAAACCTTGCATTGTGTTCAGATAATGTTCTTAACTTCTCAACACGATTTACTAAATTACACCCTGGGAATTAGGCAAATGAAACCTTTGGTCAAAATGTTACAAGATTACTGAAAAATCTTTTTTTTTTTTTTAATCTCATTAGGAGTGCTAAAATTATATGTTCTAATATAAAAAGCATGTGTGTGATAAATATCTCCCTGGTAGTAAAATGTACTATGCTTCATTGTCAGTGGTCTTTGCAACTTTCTGTGACAAGTGCTACTTCTTGCATGACTTTTTTCTGAGCACTTCACACCCTTGTATTTTTACTGGAAATGGATTTAAGTACAGGTAGCAGGCAAACTCTTGTGCTATGATTGCAATTAACAGCAAATAATGGGTCGTTGCTGAATATTTGCAGTATATTTCCCCCATCTTTGTTCTGCTCGATGCAGTATAATTAGCTCATGGATTTCTCTCAGTATAATTGGGTGAGTCGTGTGGGTCTTATGATATATTTCATCTCCTAGATCTGCAATGATTTACAGACAGACAGCTTAGACCCTATTAATGCTAATAAAAGTGCTGCAAGGACATCCTATAGCATGCACTTTATTAAACTGTACATGGCTTTCTTCGAGAGCTTCTGTTTATCTGCGTTTCCCAAAAATAAAATATAATGCCTTTAGCACTGAATATTTAAATCCAGGCTCCTTTTCCCTGTTTCTGCCTCTCTCTATGCATTTCTAATGCTTCTATCACAATGGGATCTGGGTACTATATGCAACAGGAAATAGAGCAGAAAAATGTCCACTAACAGGCTCTCCCCTTCTGTGATTCGGGTTAAAACTGCTCCCATTTTGGTTCCCTGGAGTGACTGCCTAGCTCTTTGGTGTTTGTGCTCAAGCACAGCCGTAGCTGAGCCAGGCTGGGGCTGGGGAGAAATGCAGATGCCTTGGTTGGGTTGTTATGGGGTTTTTCCACCTTTGTTAAGGGAAGATTTACACTACAGGTTGTTCGGAGCCGTGCAGGCACACGACTGTGTGTCCCACATTACCCTTTTTGATTTGTAAGGTGGGAACCCCACCCTGTCTCAAAGGTGGAGGTCCAGCAGTGTCTTCCTGTTTTCACTTGCCTTAAGCCTGGCTCCAGATGTGGATGTAGTGGGTTGGAGCTTGAACTCCCTGACTTGAGCTGCGCGTTTGCACAGACACTGCCACCAGTTTGATTTCCAGCCCTTCCCTCTGGCAGGGCAGAGCCGACCTTCAGAAAAGGGGGGCTGTGGTCTGCAGCTGTTGAGCTGGTGGGTCAGCTGCTGTCACCAAAACCACAGTCGTGCAAGCAAGGCTTGAATTTAGTATACCCTTCCTCACCCACAGATTTGCTAATGAAAGTTGGATTCGTGGCTGTCTGCTTGGGTCTCTCTTCCAAATACCCACTAGCCCCACGTAAACCTGGAAGAATCATCCTGTGCAGCGCGAGGGCACTTTCAGTGTCCCCAGGCCCTTTTTTAAGTGACTATACCAGTGTAAGTCCAATCAGTTTTCCTAAATACTAACAGTGTAACAAGCAGTGAATCCTTTGGAGAGAAGACAAATGGAATTGTCTCTATTCCCTGACCTGCAGCTCCAGCGGCGCAGGTGCCGCGCGGATCAATCCTGGCGGTGTCTGTAATAACTGACATGATTAGCCATTAGCAGGAGCAGACAGCTTGGTGGGGGAAGCACAAAGAAAACAGTGTACAGACTTGGTAATGATCTGGACAAAGCTATCGAAGGAGATTCTGGGGGCCAGGGATCTGATATTGCCCTGCACCGACACGTTCAGCATCTTGTCAGCCTCCTGTGTCAGGAGAGGAAGGAAGAGCAGTAGGTCACATAGGGGAGGAGTGTGGAGCAGCCCACGGCCCCATCTCAATTCCTTTGCCTGACAAGCAAAGCCTCCTCTTCCCTCAGGAAATGACCTTCACTCCCCAAATTGAGGCTGTTTGGGGGACACAGGACCCCACTAAGTTTGCTCAGGCCCCTCCAAGGGTGCAGCTGCTGTAGCAGATGCCAGCGTGCACTCAGCTACGAGGGCTCTATTATCTTCCCTCTTGTTCGTTGTATTCATAGACCTGTTAGGAAAAAAATTTATGCACATCGCTTTTTACAGTGCCAAGACACTTTGTGATGGTGCGGGGGGTGGTAATTTATTTGTACCTTGCACCTTCGTTTGGGAATAGTCATGCTGTTGAAAGAACTTCTTTCAGCATTTGATCAGAAAATTAAATTTGTGTTTAAAGAGATAGTCAGGGTTGCTAGGACAACATATTAACCTCCCTTCTTTTTTTCCTCAGCTCTGTATCCAAGGTTCATGGAACTCACTGTGCTGTACTCAGCTTGCAGAGTTGTTCTCAAGGTGCAGGAGGGAAGGGTTTTCAGAAACAGTGTCCAAAATATGCTTTTCCTCAACAAATAATCACATGAAATGGTAACATCCCACTGGGCATTCCCAGCCTGGCTTTGTCAAGCCAGCACGGTTGGACAAAGAGGAGCAAACAGCCCCGTTCTTTGATTTTCATGGGAGTATTTGTGTGCACAGTCACCAGGACTGAGAATACGATGCGGGAGCTTGCAGACAGTGTTTTCAAAAGTGATTAATGGCCGGGAGACTCTGGGTAGGGCTGAAAAATTTGGACGCTTTAAGGAGACTAGGGTTTCAGTAATATGTAAACAGTGGGTTTTGTGCATTTTAGGCTCTTCCATATTTCAGTCGAAAAGTCACAATTTCAATGATTTTTCATTAATTAANCAGCCAAACCCGTGCAAAGTGCTGGTTGGTGGCAACTGAACGTGAGCCAGCGTGTGCCCAGGTGGCCAAGAAGGACAGGGGCACCTAGCCTGTGTCAGCAGTAGTGTGGCCAGCAGGACCAGGGTGGTGATTGTCCTCCTGTGCTGGGCACTGGTGAGGCCACGCCTCAAATCCTGTGGTCAGTTTTGGCCCCCTGACCACAAGAAGAACATTGAGCATGTCCAGGGAAGGGCAGCAGAGCTGGGGAAGGGTGGAGAGAGTGAGTTTGATGAGGAGCAGCTGAAGGAGCTGGGGGGGCTCAGTCTGGAGAAAAGGAGGCTCAGGGGAGACCTCATCACTCTCTGTGACTACCTGGAAGGAGGTCGTAGCCACCTGGGGGTTGGTCTCTTCTGCCAGGTAACAAGTGACAGAACAAGAGGAAATTACCTCAAGTTGTGCCAGGAGAGGTTTAGGTTGGAGATAAGGGAAAATTTCATCACCAAAAGGGTTGTCCAGCCCTGGCACAGGCTGCCCAGAGCGGTGGTGAAGTCACCATCCCTGGAGAGAGTTAAAAGCCACGTAGATGTGACACTTGGGGGCATGGTTGAGTGATGGGCTTGGCAGTGCTAGGGGAACAGTGGGACTTGATCTGAGAGGGCTTTTCCAACCTAAACACTTCTGTGATTCTGTGAAAGTGGAGATAAACTGATGTCTTTTTCAGAGACAAAGTTAGAGTCATTTGTTTAAAATGGTGCAACTTCACACTGCTTGTTAAATCCATGCAAATTTATGTGTAGACTGAACCACCCAAAACCATGAGAAGCCAGTCACTGCATTAGCATGTCTTGGGAAATTACTAATTTAAGAACCATTACTGCATCTAAACATGCAATGATTGCTAAAGTCATTTTTCACTTTAATTCACTAGGAGATGATGTTCAGGCAGTATGATGGGGGCGTGTCAGATAGGTTTTTAAATACGCAGGTAGGCTAATATTAAATATCAGGGAATTAATTAAGATTAATTACACTCAAAAGTGATGGTGCCTTATGCTATCCCAGTTCATAAAATGCTCTACCTTCAGAATGCTTGCAGTGTAACTGGTTGCTACGTTTTGATATAAATCCCAGCTCCTCTACTGCACAATGTAATTGTACAGCAGATCCAGTCCCGCAAACTGCTATAAGAATAGGTTGCCCCTTGCGTGATAGGCCAGCAAAATTTCAAACATTTTCTGCATCTGCTCTTTAGTTGTCTCCTGGAGTGGTTGTGAAAGGCTGTTTCAGGGATTGCTATCAGCCTTAGCCCCATCTCCTGGCATGGTAATAGCCCTTCCCAGAGATGCTCTAATGTCAGCAGAGCGCTCGGGTCACTTGCACTGACACCACATCCCAAACTGCGCCGTCGGAGATGCACATTCTGTCAGCTCTATCAGGTATCCAGTTAACCGTGTTGACACAGCTTCTGGGCTGGGGTGGAAGGATAAAGAAAATGGATTACCTCTTTAGTTGGGTGGAAAAAGAGATTTCCCCTGGGTAAAAGGAGATCTGAAGAAAAATTATTTTATCCTCTGTGAACAAGAACAATTATTTTGTTTGTTGTGCCTAGGAAAATATGAAGAGAGGTTGTTTTGGAGAGGAAATATTTGAGATAAAGTATGTGTCATCTCAGCAATGTTGATATTGTTTCAGTGGTGCCAGGTTATTATAACAGTCTAGTCAATAATAAAAAAGTTAAGACTTTTGATGGAGCCGCTATGATGTCTGCGATCAGACACTCTCAGTCAAAAACATGAGATGAAACAGATTTTGTCCATCATAACAAACCCTGTGCCCCTTAAAAATGAACTGAACCTACCAGTTACGGTGAATTCAGTAAATTGAATTCTTGCCTTGTCAAAGGTGACGGGATGAGTCTGCCTTATACATACCACAGGATTTCTAGCCCTTTCTGTTCCTCACAGAAAGCTTGAACTAGTGGCATCCATATGTAAATAAGCATATTCATAGTCTGAAGGTTACAGGAAGATGTATTTTACAGAGAGAATAACTGATAAGTATGAGACCTTATAGACAGGAATAGTGAATGTCAGAAAAATCTTTGTTAGCAGAACAGTAGAAGGTGATGGAGAACATTTTAAGTTGTGGCTGTAAATGACCTTTAGATCCTTCAGCCTCAGTAGCAGTGGATTGATGGTTTCTTGAACCATCAGTTGTTCATTTACTAACCCTTTACAAAGTGCTTATAAATACACCATATACAAAGCAATGACCCAAACACTGGAGCAGAAACTTAGAGTAGGAAGGAACAATGCTGGAAACTGGAAAAAATTTGGCCAGTTTCCAGACAGAAGGTAAATCCAACGTCTTGACTGGTGGAGGGTTTGAAGAAGTCAATGAATTTATGCCCCTTTATAGAGCCAAGTCTCTAACTCTTAGGAAAGGCAACATGGATCCAGGTTTGAACTGAGTGTGGAAGAGCAGTGCCTGAGGTGTAGGCTTGGATCTGAACTGGAGAGCTCGGCCGCCTTTAAACTGGTTTGACATCTGCTGTAGTTTCCTTTAGCTTGGATTAGCAGCTTTGCTCTTCAGCTGGGGTAGAGAATGTCAGTGGCAAGGCACCTCTGGTCCCTCTGACCCAGCGGGACGTGGGCTCTGTGTCTGGTGCAGCCTTGCTGCTCCTACACAGCTTCAGCTTTTCTGCAGCCCCAAACAGAACCAAGTCTTTCCAGCATCTCTGTCACTGTCGAGTGTTGTCCTTGCTGCTTTTGTTCCCAGGTAATCTAAAAACTAATTATAAAAGAAAGAACAATAATTTGCAAGTGTTTGTGAGGCTACATATCAGGAGTTCTGTTTCATTAACTCCCACATTTTCAACACATATTTTCTTATGCATAATTATCTGCATTGCTTCAGGACTACCATTTTTAAAATACTAGTGTTTTAACTCTCCCTGCATTCAGCAAGCCATTTGTCTGATGAAACCTGCCTCGTTCCCTAAGGTGAAACAGATTTTTTTCTAATTAGATCAGGAAGTTCTGCAGCAGAACTTCCCCTGTTTTTGTGATCATTCTTGAACTTTTGGGGAGGATCATTCCGAGTGTAAGGTATGCAGAGACGTATGTGCCTCTGGGACTCACAGCCCCTGCCCAGGTGCTGTGTGTGCTGGCACTCCCAGTGATCGCAAGTTCAGCAGCATTTTGCCCTCATCTGTTTTTGTCTGCACTCCGAACCGGAGCACAAACTCTCCAGGGACCCTGCAGACATCCCAGACGCAGAGTCAGCTGAAAATACGAGCAGAGAAAAGCGAAACGAGCTCTGCAGCCACTTAACCAACACCACGTTGTGGTGTGGAACTGCACAGGTGGCACTGAGTGATGCCCTGGGAGCCACCCCAGCATCATTAGTGCCATGGGACACACAGACGTGGGACACACAGACAAGGGACAGACAGCTATGGGACACACAGCCATGGGACACACAGATGTGGGACACACAGACGTGGGACACAAAGACAAGGGACACACAGCCAAGGGACACACAGCCGAGGGACACACAGACAAGGGACACACAGACATGGGACACAAAGACAAGGGACACACAGCCATGGGACACACAGCCATGGGACACACAGCCACGTGGCACATTGCCATGGGGCACATTCCCCACATCTCTCTGCCATCGCACTTCAGCAAGCCTGTGCTGCATCTCCCCTTGCAGTCAGCCCTTAAAATGTTCGCTGCCTGCCAAATAAGTTTCAGCAGGTAGTAGTATTTAATATGCATGAGTTCTCTTGGCCTTATTTAACTGCGCTCCCCAAGTCCCGTTCGTGCTGCTGACAGAATTAGTGGCTCTGAATGTCTTTTCTGATCCAGACACCAGTTTCATGTTAAGCTGCAGTTAGGCCTGGCAAGTACAAGGGATAGAAAATGGGTAGGTTAGTTTTCCAAGACGTTTCTCAAGCTCTGTTTTCAAACAACATCAGCATAAACATGTCAGTAAGAAATCATTGCTTATGACACTCAAGTAATATGCATTACAGGGAAACTTTGAAGCTAGTCCTAATCCAGTTCCAGACACATGTGTGCACTGTCAGCATCAGGCTGATGAAATACTCCCTCAGAAATGGCTGGAGCAGAACAGGTGGGTTATAGACTGACAAAGAATTGTTTTAAATGCAAAGGAACAAAACAATTTTACTACAAATTAAGGGATACAAGAGCTAATTCCAGTATTTTGAACCATGTTGAGTAATGCCAGCCATTTGTGTCACAATGCTCTAAATTGAACTTTTAATCACAATTAAGAACACACAAATTAGGCATGACATTGTATGCTTATTGTTTAAAGGCTCTGTCACTGATTGATAATGTATATTTGTATTAGTAGTATTAGTGCCTAAGTAATATTCATATTTAACACAATTCACTGTGTTGACTTTGACTAACTACCTTCAGATACCACCAGCCTCCAGTGTAATCAATAATCATGATACCAAATCATTTGTATGCCAGCAGCTACATTTACACTGGAAACTGTCAGTAGGAAAACCTCAGAGACCTGTGGTAGCTGCTGCTGAATATGATAGCAATAATTGTCACACTTTTAAACAATATTTGTTAAAGAAAATCGAGCCAGCTCCTTGGCTGGTACAGCAGAGTGATGCATCAGCTAGAGATTCGTTGGCTACGTGTATTAATTTTTCAGAATCCTTTGCAAGGTATTTCATTTGATTATATTCCTTCTTCACTCCTGTCATGTTCTCCCTCTTGGGGAAAATGTAAATATTTCAAACTAACTTTATAAATGTTTCCTAACTGTCTCTTCAGCCCTGCACCAGCTCCCATTTGAATCCTTGTGCATGCCCCATGCCTGGCATGTGTCCTGTGGCCCAGGTGATGCTCACTGACCTTTCACTGGTGTGTTTTCCAGCACAAAATGATGTGTGTGTCTGATGGAACTTAACCATCACCTTTTGTTCCTTGCCCAGTGCTACACAGCACTCCCACGCATCTGCTTTTCATCCCCTCCCTCACTCTACCACCAATACAGAGGTGGCAGAGGCAGCTTGGTCACGGGTGGGCTCAAATGGCAGCCTGAGCCCCTGGGCACCACACGGATTCAGACAGTGCCTCGCGGAAATGAGCCCCAGCTCAGCGGCTGAAGAATGACTCCAGAGCAAAGTGTGTTGTCCGGCTTGAGGATGCTTCCTGAATACCAAAAGTAGGACAAGAGAACGAGGGAGAAGATGAATTAAGGAAGGGAAATGTAGTATAGATCTGCCTTGGAGATCCAGCTAGTTTCCTGGCAGACAGATTGCCCCCCTGGAGTCTGTCCTTCCTTGGCTCTCTCTGCTGAGGATGGTCTCTAATGAGGAATTGTCTCTAAACAAGGAATGTTTTTTAACAAAGACAGCTCCCATTGAGCTGAGTTGAAATTCAACTCTCTGGCTCAGGACCCGCTTCTCCCTCGGCCGCGGCTGGCGCTGACCACAGAGAAGCAACGTGTTGTGGAAGATGTGGAAGGGTTGGCACATGAGAGTTTTTCAAATTAATGCAAATGAGCACAAAAGGGAAAAAGTAGAAATGTTCACTGAAGCCAGGCCAAAAAATGAGCAGGAGAGAGGGTGCCATCCTCCTGGAACCCCAGATGCTGTGAGTCAGGAGGCCAGTGACCACACCAGTGTGCCCAGCACTGCCCTGCCTCCCATAGCTCAGCCTAGTGCTGGTGCTGGGCTCAGGACAGGGGTGACACTTGAGCGTGTCACCACAGGTTTGATGAGATTCCTGCAGTCTTGCTTATTGAATATTTTGCCTTGAGTGCAGGCAGTAACACACTGATGGGTACATGTGCTCAGTGAGTGCAACAAGCAGATAGATGTGCATTGCTGAGAAATCCCTTACTCCTGGAGATTTCAAACAAAAGCTATCAAATGTAATTAAAAATTTGCAGGGGGAGAGTCAGATCTGAGGGGGGAGATACCAGCTTTGCACTCTACTTTATCTCTGAATGGAACCATTTCCGCTGCTGGAAATGCTGTAAGAGAGAGCCCAGTGCTGCCTCAGTTTGAAGATAATAACTTTAATTTTAGCTCCGAATTACTTTTTTTCAAAGACAGTCTGACCTCTGACTGTAAAGTTATTGAATTGCTCCATCTGACATGATGAAGGATAGCTCAACAGGTGGGAGCCAAAGCAGTTCCTATGCAGGAAAGAAATGCAGATATTAAACGCATTGCAAGTCATGAAATACAAATGGTACGTCCTGTATTGAAAGCAAAGCTGGACTTCTTCAGGCTTTAAAGAAAACGTGCTGCTTAGCTTCCTTTAAAAAAAATGTTTTTCTCCCAGCTCATTTCACATGGCAGTTTGTTCTCTTTGCTTGATTAAATGTTAATCCAGCACATCTTAATGGTGTGCAGTTCCTTTTGTTAAGCTCTGGACTTCTGAGCACCATACATGAAGGGGAAGGTTGCATCAATCACCGGCACAGCGAGAGTGAAAGACAGGAACCAGTGCTAATGCAATTAGCACATTTATTTGTCATGCATCAGAGGAGCTGGAGACCTCCCTGGCATGTCAGCTCTGACTCCCAGCAGCAGCCCAATGGTGTAGGGAACTGCTGGGAGGAACCAGAGGCCTCCATCCCTCCGGATGGCACGAGCTGGTGTGTCCCCTGTCCCTCAGTCCCACTCTCCCAGCCAGTCCTGGCACAGGTTGCCCAG
>VYZQ01066758.1:1596-18730 GCA_013400655.1 Mystacornis crossleyi | reverse complement strand
GTTAAAACCTAAGACATCACTTTTACCAGTTGGTAAAAATAGAACAGATAAATCAGTGTTGCTGGAAAAAAGAAAAAGAAAGGTATGGGTAATTAGATTTGTATACATATAGAAACTAATTTGCAGAAGAAATAAAACTCTGTTACTTTAGAACCTGATCATTTTAAAATATTTTTCATCTACTTTCTACAGAATTACAGATTTTTTTTAAACAGGTACAAAAAAAGCCTTTTGGAAAATTTTCTAAATGTACTTTCAGAACTTTTTTCTTCACATACAATCTTGCTGCTTACTCGTACAAATCTGGGTTCACCATTATCTCTCTAACACATGATAATGAATCCCTGCTTCCTTCCTATACCTATGAAGATGGGACCTTATCCTGTGCTATACTAACTCAGTAAAGAACATTGCATAAAATTCTTATACATCGCCTTTTTATATAGGCACTTTAAAGCAGGATAAAAAAATAGCAGTAACAGAATTATTATTTGTTCCAAAGATGATCTGTGGAAGTTTTCTTTGTGACTTTGTGATCTGCTAACTTTTATTTACTCCTGACTTTATAATAATTTCTCCTACTATTTCTCATAAGATTTTTTGTTTGTTTGATTTGGATTTCATTTTTCCTTTAACAATATCTTTATGGCAGAGAACCCCTAATGGGTCAAATTCCATTTTCAGGGATAAATGGTGGGATATTCAACTAAAATAAGTGCAATTTGAAAACACTGTTCATTGGTCTTTACCAGAGCTTGATTTTATGTTTTACTTGTTGACCACATTTTTGCTTCAGGGCATCAAAACAATCTGTCCCAAGAGTTAAGACTGTATTTTCCCATCTATTCTTCATTCTGCTAAAAATTACTGGTCTTTCAATTGTAAACAAAGGGTGATTTATCTTCGTGGCTAGAAGGAATGGAATTAGCCCATCGTAAATTCAAGGTAATCTGTTTTTCCATTACTAGCTTTAGCTCAACAGCTAATGAAGGCAGAAGCCAGTACATTAGAGAATTATTGTAAGGTGACATTTTAATGAGAACATAACTTTTGGGGAACTGAAAAAGGATATGCAGCCGCAACCCCACTAAAACATTGAAGGCTGGCCTGACTTTCTTTCATCTGAGGCAAATAACTGCTGGAATGGTTTTACTTAAATGTGCCTCAGACTGGCTGTACTTGCTCTGCATAAAGAGCAGGGCAGCCCAATTCATTAAACAGAAAGAAAAGGATGCCTCTGTTCAGGCCAGACATGGCTGCCACACAGCATTTCAAGTCTTGAGAAAACACTCTTTAGTTGAGGCTGGACCTCGAATATGACTGGTTTCTTATGACCGGTTTGGTATAAATGATTCATTAAGAGCATTTCAGAACAACATCCTTGGGTGAAAAAAAAATAAACAAACTTTTATGCATGCATCCAGATTCAAATGTACATAGATACATCTTTCCTACTTAGAAGTGTGCTATGTGCATAAACCTATGTCCTTAATCCACTTGCTATATCTTACTTATTTTGCAGTTGGATTTCCCTTCAGTTTGTGACGTTAAATACCACAATGCTTAAATAAAATGTGTGAATTTATTTCCAGCCATTGATTTGGCAGTGTTATTCTTCATATTGTGTGCTTTTGAAAGTCTTCTATAATTTTCACTTTTTCTTTTTACAGTTACCTTTTGCCATCAAAGCTTTCCACATTTCTGTAATAAATCTCTATTATAAAAGCACATGCACATGTCGGTGTGCGTACAAAACAGAAAATGGGTCTCAAAGAGAGGAGCTTTTGCTCCTCCAGAGCACTGTAAAAGAGACTGTGGGGCAGTACCCATGGAGACGGTGTGCCTGTGTCCCTGGAGTGCCAGGGGGATATCGCTGTGAGCCTGGGGGGACAGTGCTGTCTGCTGTCCTATTTCTCCAGCCAGCAGTGGCCTCGGTCAGCAATGCCATGCTGGAGCTGGAAAGCATCACCCTGTTCACTCTAAACCAAGGGCAGAAATACCCAAACTCAAGGGCTAAAAAGTAAGATCCAAATATTGGTTAAAATCTTTACCTTGCTCTATTTATATGTGTGAGGCTTCCTGGCTGGTGAAATCTGGAAACCCACCCAGGCTGGCACTGGAACCCCCCATGGCCAGCCTCAGGTCCTTCCTCATGGCCAGCTCTGGCACAGCCAGCCTTGGTGCAGACGTGAGGGTGGAGCTGCAAGCAGAAGCCTCAGAGGGAATAGTTATGCTTGAGTGGTGGTGGGCTTGAGACCCAGCTCAGTGACCCTGCACGTAATGGGGAGACTTCTGCTGAGTTTAGTGAAAAACACGCCCCTTTGAAGGATGTTTTCAATGGTTGTAGTGTTTCAACAGCCGTAATTAGGCCAGGACCTCTGTGACAAATTGGACCTAAATCTCCAAGAACATTTAAAAATGTCTGAATGAAAGCTAGAGCAAACAAAAAGAGTAACCTTCAGTTATGAAAATTAAGTTTAGAAAGGCTTGTTGACCGAAATATATCTTATTTTAAACAGCAGTGCTAATCTTAAGGTTTACAATTATAAGAAAGAAGAACAAATGCAAATGTCTGCGAACATTATATTCAAATACGAGTAATTGGAGAAATGAGAACATTCTGTCCCTCAGAGGAACTCTGTGAGCTTTATAATATTTGTTCAGATTTAGATAACATAGCAAACTGAGTGCAGCTCACATTGCAGTCAGTGACAAGCATTATTTTCAAAATCAGAAGGGCAATTATGAATGAAGAAAAGAGTAAAATTACACAGTGCCATTTTTTTGTACTAGCAAAACAGAATCAATGAACAAAAGTCAGAATTTAAGATATCTGGATAGCTGTTATTTAGGTTTGTGGGTTATTTCCAAGGGTGGCTGACAGACACAGAATTCCATAAATGCTCTTGAAATGCTGAGGATGAGAAAGCTTGTGTTGTTCTACAGCAGTTGGGGCAAGAGAAAAAAATTTGCATTTGAATTTTAATTAATAATGTGCCAGTATAACTGGAAAAATCCATGTGTAGTTTTGAAATTCCTGTTACTTTCTGGAGAATGTTGGGACTCAGCCATAAGATCCTTTAGGTGGAATTTCACACTCTGTAAGAAGCTACAGAACAAAATAAGTTGTGACTGTGAAAGCTGGTCTTGGACATAGATGAATGAAAGAAAATAAAATCAGGAAACCAAAACTGACAGAATCGACCTTGTGGGACCCCCCCCCACAAGAAGCTCTATCAAGGAGGTTACTGTCACTGTAATGAAAAGGTTTAAAAATGCAGCTAATATTTGGAACAAAGGAAAGGAAGGAGTGTAGTTTTTTTGAGATACTGGAGATTTCCCTTCTAGGCTAAGGTTAAAAAAAGTGGTTGTGAGCATAAAACCTACAGCAGCCTGACTGTTTATAGTCTCTGAGGAGAATAAAGATCAGTCTCCAACAGAAGATTGTAGCTGCACTCAGAAGGATTTAACAACCTGCTGCTTCCAGGATGTGAGAGGTCTAGGAGACATCAAAACTTTGTCCAGAGATCAAATCCATTAAAAAACTTTCTCAAAATGCACACATTTCCACATATGCAAATAAGTGAAAATGTGGAAAAATTAGAATCAATATGGATGAGGAAAAATAGAATTAATAAATGACTATTTAAAGCTTAGGTTAAATTCTATTTGGCTGTTAATGAAAAGGAGTGATGTTTTGCAATTGATGTGGTGATTTTCAGCTTAAAAATGTTGAGAAATAGTATCTGAAGCAGAACTTCTCCTTGGTATGTCTCATCATTCAGTTTTCAAGAAAAATTTATGAATCTTGAAGTGTCTTTTGACTTTCCTCTTGCCTGAGCAGCATAACTCATCAGCTACGTACTGTAAGGAATCATGAGAAAAGTTCTCCATGGATTGCAGTGAAGCACTGGCTGTAATAAAACTGAGGAACTTGACCAAGGAGCATTCAAGAATGACCAGAAAAATGAAGCAAGGGACAGCAACCAGATCCATCGCTCTTTTCACTTCCACCTGCATGTCTCTTACATTTACATGGCTAGTGATAATCTTGTGTACTTCACAGAGCAGCTGTGTTAGGATACCCACGCAGACTAGATGTTGCTCTGAGGGGAAAGAAGCAGCTTTGCACTGCTGCTGTTCTGCCCATGGGCAGGGCCCAAGGGATGCCTGTCCTGGACAGAGGTGATGCTTTGTGGCTGTGTGACAGTCATTTCAACGAAGGTCACAAATTTCAAAGTTGAAAATTCAAAGCTAAAAAAGAAATGCTGCAAGGAAGGATTCTTTACCTTCAGCTTTGTCCCATTTCCAGCTGCTTGTACTGTATTTTTACTCCGTCTCTGCATGCTTCAGGCATCTATCTGATGTTGGGAGGGGCTGTTTTAAGACAAGCCCCTATATTTTTTTCTCAGGAAGTTTCATGTGCTGATTCAAGCCCTTTGCTCTGTTTTCATTATCTAAAGGGAGAGCTAACTGAGCTCAAAGTACATTTGTTCCTCATGAAAAAGGAGAAAAAGAAGACTTTACAAGAGAACATGTTGTTGCTGCTTACATAATAGCTGCCATCTTGGGCTAAAGCAACGCTGCAAAATTTTCCCAAACAAAATGTAGTGTCATTTCATATCAGTACTTACATCTCCTTGTGGCTTTGGGGGAGATATAAAAAACCTTGGACTATTTGCTTCATTCTCAGCCTTTCAGCTGATGCGTAGCACTGTAAAACTATCTGACAAGACCAGTTACTGTGTCACTCAGTTTATGGTGAGGATATGATAACTTTATACCTGTGCAGAATTACATTTCTTACCTGAATACAAAGACGAAAAGGTAGGTAATGAAACCAAAGATATCAGTAAAATCCAACTGACATAATCACTCCATGCAAGAAAGTCTTTTGAAGCAAAGATCTGTGCCAGAACCTGTATCTGTGCAAGTGGTGCAACCCAAGAGGAATGAATCTGAAAAGACAAGGAGCTGAGGCTGTGGGCTGGGTGTTTATCTGCATTTCAAGAGTCCTTCCCTGGCCTAGATCCAACCTTCCTGCTTGGACTGAGCACCCAAGAGTGGCTGGTGTGCCTTGGGAGCTTCCCTGAAAGGCATCTGGCAGTTTAGTTCCACTGGGAGGGGCACAGCTTCCATATAATGACTGCACCCATCTCCGTGATGTCACCCGAGGTACTGCAGAGGGGGACAGCTGGGAGACTTTCAAAACTGCACACCTTCCACAGACTAAAATTCTGCTACCGATGCAGCCCACACAGAGCGATCTGAAAAAAGTTTTGCAGTTCTATTGTTTTGAGTCACTGGACACAGGTGGCCTTTTAACTGTGTTTGTGCTGTTGATGAGTGGCTTGCTGTTGTTTTTCCCCTTCTTCTAACCCCCGTCCCCCCCCGCCTTTTTTTTTCCTCTTTCCTTTAAAATCTTCTAGAATGAATACGTAAAGCAAGATAATTCTGTGAGACGAATTACCATGCTATGAACAGGGAATTATTCTTCAGGCAAGAGATGTATTACTGTTTGCATATTTCCAATGGAATGAGAAGAGATTTGTTTCACTGCATCTATTGATGATTGAGTGGTTTGGTTCAGAGAATCTCTTCATGCAAAAATGATTTCCAATGAACTATGAGATGAGACTGGCTAAGGAATAAGTGCCTATATTTTCTACTTCATCTTCTTCCTTTATTGTTTAGAAAAAAGAGGATGGGGTACCAGAGCTTACAATTGCATACATGTATTATCTTTATTGGGCCAACCTTCTGGCATATTTTTATAAAATCAGAAATTAATATAAGATACTTTTCAAATTGAAAGTGTCAGTGTTTGTTATGCTGCTGCCCATTCTGATATTTTTGGCCATCTGAGTCACATAAATATAGGTAGGATAAAAGGATCCAGGCTGAAATTACCATCATAGGTGCAACAGATGGCTATGGGAACATTGAATAAACTCCGATTTGTTGCTAATTGCAAAACAGAAACCTGTCAAGAACAGCAGATTCTGATCATCTCTCCAAGTCTGAAACCAATTGGAGACTACTTTCAGCCTGGACAGATTAATTTGAACGGGTGAGATGCCGCTCAGTATGAGTCTGCACAAAGCCACTAACTCTTCAGGGTGCAAGATCCAAATCATCTGTATTTCAAAGGTTCAGGATGTTAAAATGATGTTGCCTAATTGAGGCTGCATAGTCCTTATGTATTGGTTTGCAAGTCCAGCTCTGGAGGCACTGACACTGGCTGCCTTTTAAAGACAGACTAATCACAAATCATGCGACTGTTGCATGCTGCAGATGGATTGTTCCTGATGAACGTTTCTACTGCAAAGTCTGGACGAGGATTTGGTTGCAAGCGTATGTTGCTGCACTACAAAGCCTGGGCAACAGTGGGGTTTGGGACTCCTCTTGCTCTGCCTGGGCTGTGTAGCTCTACACAAAGGTTTGTTTTCTGTATGGTCACTCAGTTAAATTAATTGGAAACCTGCCTCCTTCTTGAAAATCAAAATACTTACATATTTCTAATCATCACCACCACATAGATCCACAATTATAAAGTTAAATACACACGTGCATACAAGAATAGGCCTAAGGTCATTTGTAACTGATGGAAAAACCCATCTGATTTAAAAAAATCATTTGTAATCCACCCCCAAAATGACAGCTATTTACTCTCCCTATCATAAAAGCTATTGGCTGAATTGGTTTAATGTAATGGTCTCAACAAAGGGGCAGAATATATTTTAAGCATGGATTGAGCAATACAGTTAACCTTAAGGTGGTCTTTGCAGGTCATGGATGAGACAGTCCATGTAAATAAGGAGCTGAAAGTGCATAGAATTTGGATCTTGAAGTTAGGAAAGAAGTCATGATGTGGTAGTAAAATGCAGCTTTTGACTCAAGCTTTTCTGTAACAAAATATATGCATATGTTGTTTGAAAATGGAGTTACTATGGTAATTTGTTATTTACCAGAGAGAAGTAATTGAACAATTTTTTTCCCTAACTGGTTTATGAACAAATCACACCTGTTCCTGAGTGGGTTTAAATTACTCACCCTTCTTCTCTATGCCAAACTTTTCATGTTCAATTGCTTTGCTGTTTCACATTCTATACACTCCTTCCACTGATGACTGATGCCACTTCTCATTTGCAGAAGTAATTTTTTTTCTATCTGACATCTCACAGGATAGAAATTTTTTTTTAATTTAAAACCTCTGTCTATAAATTAACAAAAAACCTGTGCATCAATCATGTCTTCATATGTATATAAAATGTATATATCTAGGTAGATGTATACACACATCTGTATTTCACTGAAACTCGGGTAAGCACCACTCTCTTTAAGATGGCAGAGATTTAATATTCATCAATTTTACCTCTGCTCATGCCAAAAGAATTCCCTGAACAGGTGAGAAATTGGATCCACGGAAGAGAGTGTATAAAAAGAATTTTTTTCCAAAATTAATTGATTTTCAACTTTGCACAGTGTGGTGTGCACTAAGCCAGCTGCAGGAAAACACACAGAGGTAAATGTCATAGCTACTGAGTTATAACAGCTAGAGAGCTTACTCCGCCCTTTAGTTCATATGGAAATTTCAGGTGGGGTGTTGGTTTTGTCTTGTGGGGTGCGGTGTGGGTTGTTAAGCTCACACACAGAAATAAGTTACAAAAATCAGCTTACTTTGTAAAACGTCAGTAGGTTATAAGAGTCCATTTGTATCCCTTGACAAACCCTTGCCAGAAGGGAGGAATGAGATCAGCAAATCATGGGCATATTATGATTTGATCCTACCACATACTCAATTAGATCAAAGCTTACCAGCTCCAAATGCCCATTTTTAATTTTATAGTAATGCCTCAGGCCAAAGAAATGGGTTCCATGGCAGATGTGTTTCGTGATGATAACTGAGACACTTAAGACTCAAAATATTCATGATTTTTAGGGCTATAATGTCAGCTTTAAGGATTTTTAATTAACACCTTCTGCATGCATTAAATACGCTCCTTTCACCAACAAAGTTTTTTTCCTCTTCAATTCTCTGAAAAGAATTTTGCTTCAGGTCTTTTATCACTATCAAGAAATAATAGCAACCACCACATTAAAAAGAAATTACCCGACAAAATGAAAGATTTACTTGGCTGAGAACATGAGAGAATGTGTACGGTTGTGGGGTAGCTCTTACTATTAATTATATTGCTGCATTCTTCACAGGAGGAAACAAGATATTTTTTGTCAAGATGCTGGGGAATTGTAGGAGCTATGGTGAGGTTATGGTAAAGGGCTGTACAAATTCAGAACTGTCTCCAGAGAGAGACTCCAAGCAACTTCAGTCCTCTGCATTTAAATGCCAGGTGCATTCAAGGCAGATGTACCTGCATGCACAGAAATCGGCTCTCCTGACTGGCACTGTCCTGGATCTCTCATGAATCCATGAGCAGCAGAAGTGTGGTTGCCCTCCCAGCCTGCTGGTCTGTGCCACAGATCACCCCACAGACCACTGGCGGGTTGCTCTGAGGCTCCTCTTCCAGGTAAGGTGTGTCAGGGAGCAGTTTTGCTGCAACCATCCCAGAGTTTGTCAATGGATTGGAGAGATGTGTAAACAAATCCATTGCTTGTTGGTGCACCAAACTGCTCTGGTGCACAGGGCACCTCGCTGCTGAAAAGCCATAAGCCTCCAGAGGATGTACCTGCTT
Organism: Mystacornis crossleyi; assembly: GCA_013400655.1. NCBI lineage: Eukaryota > Metazoa > Chordata > Aves > Passeriformes > Timaliidae > Mystacornis > Mystacornis crossleyi. The sequence continues at coordinate 10,037 of VYZQ01066758.1, read as the reverse complement.
TTCCAAGGGAAGGTAATATTTTCTGTAAACAGTAAGAAAGATTCACTGATTGCCAAGAAAAAATTCACTGAAGGATTCACTGATTGCCATTTGCTTCTTGTTTGTCCCCACCTCCACTTCCCCAGCTTCCCCTACTCTTTCTTTCACATACGCTACTTTCCTCTTTGGTCCGAATCCTCCTTTTACCTGCTTCTTTGCTTCTCGGCTCCAAAACATGCGGCAGCCCATGATCTCTCCTCATTCATGGTATTTGAACCTCTTTTTCTCTAACTCCTTTGGAGCACAGCCCTTCTCTTCCTGCTCTTCTTGATCATATTACCATGGAAAATGGCTTTCTCAGCCCCTCCTTTCTTCTCTCTTCGCTCCTGCTTTTCCTTCTCCCTCTACTTCATCCCAGAAATGTCAGGTTTTATGTGCTCTTTATGGGACTCCAAAAGATTCTGACATGAGTAATCAAGTCCAGAATTTCAGGCTGCTCTTTGCACGTGTCACACTTTTCAGTAATGACCTTCCCAAAATCCTCCTCCCTGTCCACAGCCAAGGAAGCTCCAGTGTTTTGCCAGTGTGGCTTGAGATGATTTGAGAGACCGACTGCTCGTTAGCATGTTGGTAGAATCAAAAATCTGACAAAAACCTTAACAATTTGGGAGAAAATGTTATTGATTAATCATGTAGATTACCTCATATTACTTTGTGTGTGTGCTACGGAATTCTGCTGTAGCAGTGCCTCTGCAAGTGTCTCAGGAGCATTACTGTGCTGGGTATTGAAAGAAAGACCCTGTTTGGGAGCCGTGTTACAGTTTTGCAGGATTCGTATGGATTCGGTGTGAATCCCTTGCACATTTCATTGTGAGGCTGAGATTCTGCAGGCCTATCATCTTATTCCTCCGTGATGTGCCAGCAGAGAGACCTGTGATGTCTACCTCTGTGCAGGATTAGCTGGTGCTAAGGCAGACTGTTTATTTGTAGCTCTGGAGAATCTCTCCCTGTTTATAATACTATGATCTTGGTAACTAGACAGAAACAAAAAGAAAAAAAAATCTTTGCTTCCATCTGGAATTTGCAATTTGAGATGGATAAGTTGGTGTGGGTCCCCCTCCTGGGCTCAGGGAGCAAGAGGACACTGGAGCAACGTTGAAGGTCTGTTATGTTTCATACAATGCTGGGTGCCCCGCTTAGGCTCTCAGAAGCACTTTCTTCATCAGTATCAGCTCTCTCCAAGCTTTGAAAGAAACAGTTTTCAATCTTCCTGCCTTTATTCTTTATTTTAAAACAGCTGTTCTCCTCAGATGCTTTTAGCTCCTTATAAAACACTTCTGAACTTTTTACCCCCCTAGGTCGTGTGCTTTGAGTGCCTGTCTTGTGGCCAATACCTCTTTCCACCTCAAATGCCCCTAACAGTGGGATTTGGGGAAGGCTTTGTCTAACGGCATCCTTCTGAAATGGCTCAGAATCAGCCTGGGTCTTTCAGGTACGTTTCCCTCTGGGAACTATTAATCTATTTATACTCTGAAAGGCTTGGCTTTGTACCTTTGTTTTTGATATTACTCTTCAAGCTGACAAACATGGATGCTGAAAAGCCCTAAAATCTTGGAATTAATAGAAATCCAAACCACTCTGGCAAAGCAGATTCAAATACTCATGCCTTTTAATACCTACAAGAGCTGTTGTCATCATATCCTCCAGCTGTACAATGCAGGCTCATGACACAGACTTGTCCTCTGATTGAGCTAGAATATGTTTTTCAAAGATTTCCACACTTCATTTAATGACTTCAGGTGATGGCAAATCTGGCACATTGCTTCATGGGTTTTTCCCATAGTTCTGTATTTGCAATTCTGATCATTATAGCTGCAAACAATGACAATGTTAGAGATGCCACTATCAGAAATATTTTTCCCCTGCCACACTTTACAAACTGATGGAATCATTACAAGGACTATATTTCCACATTCAAACCCTCACTTAGTTACTGACTTACTGAAAAAAAAAAAGAAAAGTGTGGGGCTGTTTCTTCAAAAGAGTTTTCTGAGTGTGGAGAAGTGAGTTTCATCCCAACTTTGTAGTGGCACACATTTTTTAACCCAAAGGCTGAATTCAGAAGCAGCCCATCTCAGATATGTGGCTGCTTAGGAAAAGCTTTTTTTCTTTGTTCCTCTTCCATCCTGTTCCAAGCCCAAAAGAGCACTGACACGGTTACAGCTTCAAAGTGAAGGCTCACTTGTGTCCCCTCTGTGCTGGACAAGTGGTGCAGGAGGACCTGTGCCCATGTGAGCTGCCTGTAAGGGCAGCAGGGCTGGCAGCCAGCCCTGGACAAGCCAATGGAGGGGCACAGAGAGGGCAGCAGCAAGCACAGCACTCCAGCTTGGGCTCCTCATCCTGCTTGCTGAGCTGGTGCTGGAGGCTGGTGAGGAAAGCTGGTGCCTCAGAGAGCTGATGACCTCTCTGCTCCCCACTCTTGGTCCCCCACCTGCTCTGTGGTGCCTTTGTTAGCCAGCATGACTAATGCTGCAATTACATGCCGGGATTTATCCGCACTGCGAACTGACAGCTGACAATGTGAATTTCTCTCTCTAAAATCCTTTTGTGCTGGCATTTGTAGGCAATATACTGGAATTTGTTTTTTCTTTCTGGGTACTTACCATGTATGCTTTGGTTAGTCTAAATCAAAATGTTAGACACAAAGACTACAAATTCCTCCTAGTTTTGTACAAATTTGCCAGATGTCAGTGTGAGTCCATCTTGGCCAATAATGCTTTTAACATTTACTTTAGTCCTAGATATACCAGCTTCCAGCAGAGACTTAAAACAGCCCTGACCATTCCATTTGGCCTATATAGCATTCAACCTCCAGCTTCATTTCTGTGCTGTCTTCAGAAGTCCTTTTTAAAACTGCTGCTTAGTGTTAATGTGCATTTATATATTGACTGTCTTTTACTGATGGAACAAATCAGTATTTTTAAAAGTGTATTATTAGTAAAAAAAAATGTGAAACCTTACCTGGGGAAAAACATGTGTTTTACAGCAAGTTATTTTATGGAGTCATTGTGTAGCATAGCCGGTACAGTTAAAGGGCTTTCATTAGCGCAGAAGTCACTTGCTTCTGATGTGAATGGGAGTTTTACTATTGACTCCAGTGGAGCCAGGTTTTTAACCATCATTTTAAGGCTTTTATTATAGGAAGAGGTTTATTGAGTGATTTTACAGTCTTGAGGGAAGAAAATCTGTCCAGTTTCCTGCCTTATGGCTCAGAAGAGAGATGCAGAAAAAATCCATAAAAACCAAATTTCTTTTATAGACAATGGAAAACGTACTGGGTTGAATTTATCTTGGTTGTGTTTGATCAGCTGTTCCTATGACTCTGCATCCACTGTCTGTGCATAGTGGGCACATGGCCAGCCTGCTGTAAATGAACTGCACCAGTAGAAAATGCAGAGGAGAGAGACTATTTTTCTTGAAATAGCACTACACAATGGCATATTTAAATCCCCCCATGTGTTACTTTACAGGCAACACACAGTTACAGCAAAGTGGCTGATGTCTTCTAGCTAATTTTTTGACTAACCTGAACACAGGGGGAACAAGCTTCAAGTCATTCAGTTCATGTGTTGCTTGCATGAAAGAGACTATGAAAGGAACAAGGAGTAAAATATTCAGTGAACTTGTGCTATGCAAAAGGAGGGAAGAGGGCAGATGGAGAAAAAAGTACCGAATGAACACAGCAGAAAAAAGGCATTCAGACAAAGAACTGATGAAATATTAAATGCCCATAAATAGTCAGTGAAACCTGTGCTGTGTAGGGCAGCATTACTAAATTACTCTTGAATTAAGACACATCTGCAAAGAATTCACCAAAAGCCTAATTCTTCTCTGTCATTAGATGATTTTAGAAATGACAGGTTTATGTCAGTTTTGATGAAGCTGCATAAAGCGTAAAAAACCTTACATGTGCTAATATCTTGTGCCAAGTATCGTGTTGTTTTTCCTCTGGACACTGGGTTATGAGGTGTGTTCCCTGATGACTGAGATATAACACAGGTTAAATAAACACGTAAGTTCACTATTTTTTTTCTACTGGATATGTATTTAAGTGATGCAGAATAACTTGCTGGATCCTTCAAGTCCTTCCTAGTAATTTTTGATGTAGGTGCTGACACAACGCAACTATTGTTGGACTGCTGTATTCAATATACCTGCCTGGATGGAAAATAATTTTCTAGCTTTATATTTCTGACAGATTTATAATGGATGCTTATATGAATTGCTTTATTTTCTTACATATTCAATTAACGTTTTTTGGGTATAATCTATATTTCCAGCTCTGGGATACAGACCCTGCTAGAATGGGGTTCTATCTCCAAGTCTGAAAAATGAAGGGAGAAAAAAGACTCCAAGTGGAGAAGGATTTTTTCCTTTCAAGCTAGCAGGATCTCCATAAATATGAGGAGGTAATACATTAGGTTTCTGTAATGACTTCTGAATTTTCACTCATGGGGGCAAATTTTCGAAGTCATAGACCAGTGCATCTAGGAAAACTGATCTTAGCAAGGAAGAACAGGAGACTTCCATAGCGGTGCCAGGACACTCACTCCTTGTGCAGGTTGGCAGGAGGTGCCAATCCCCAGGATCTGCTGGGAGGTGTGTGTGCATTGAGAGGCCTCAGAAAATATGTCAGAGAAGCACAGCTGAGCAGAGAGCCTAAGGGGTCGACGGACACGGCTTCCCACATTGCCCAGAGAGAACTGCGATGTGCAATCATCAGCATTTCCTTTTGCCTCTTGCTCTGCAGCGCTCAGGTAACCCCTGCCTGCTGGGCAGGCAGAGCTCAGGGCCTACAGCCCAGATGTCATCTCCAAAGGAACAAATGTTTTGGGAAATGCGTGACTCTGTAAGCATGGTATTGTGAGATTTACCCTGCCAGATGATCCCACTGAATGCCAGCTGGAATAGCTCCTCTTGAACAGAAGACATGAAACAATGGCTGCCAGAGCCTCGTAGTAGGCATTTAATTTTGCTTGGCTTCCTTCAGGATGGGAGAAACCTTCTTTTTTTATAAATTACTCAGTAGGCCCATCTGAAATTATTTTCTTCTTGAGAAATTGCTCTGAGGACATTGTTTATAAGCTGCTGACCTTTAAATGGCCTTCTTGTTCCATTACCATGGTTCTTGGGTATTTAAAGCTCCAGGTCACTTTCACTTTTAATTGTGCTTTATTATTNTGCTTTATTATTCTCCATTGCTGCAGAATGTTTCAGTCAATTTAACTAGAAGGGAGTCTTACACTCTTCCCTTAATGGATTGAATTTGGGTCATAACAAAATGAACAATTATCCTTGCCTATTTTATTAATCTTAGTCTTGTCTCATTTATTTTTAAGTTTCAGTGGACCTGCTTTGAAGGCAGCTATAAGCAGAGTTTATTGCAGGTTACGAGGAGAGACTGTTCTCTACTGCTGGGGTGAAAGTATGATGAGGAAGAAGTAAGAGATGGGGAGAGTTTAATGCTGGTAGGATTTTGAAATAATTGCATGGTTCATATATTTTGTTTCGGACTAAAGTGAAAATTAATAAAGCAGTGGCTTTATCTGACATTTAATCCTGACTGCACACAGGAGCTTGTTGAGCAAAGCATCAGCTTGCTTTCCCTTCCTTCCAAGATTTACTAATTAGACTTTAGTGGTAAAGTGCTAAAGCTTAGTGTAGATGAAATCTTGCATCTTCCAATTAACAAACGTGATTATGAAACACATAAAACACATGATGGTAACTTCAAATGCTGTTCGTTTAATACCCTGGCAGAATTGTAAGATGCCAATCAGCTTACTAGCTGTGAGCTTTCAACATGGGAAGTGGTTTGAGTTTATTTTTAATTATAATTCTTCTCATTTTCTCCCACTCCATCCTAATTCTGCCTTTCTCTTCTTAAAATTTTTGCTCAATTTCCTCTCCCACTCTATCTTTACTCAGATTCTATGCTCTTCTAGTACACTGTTCCCTGTGTTAATTTAAAATATTCTTTTGTTTCATTTGCAAGATAGTTTCTGTTTCAAGCAATATGAAAATTGCACAAAGGGATTTGACATGAGGGGAAAAATTAAATGCCTGATATTCCCCAAAGTCCAAAGTTTCAACCTAAACCCACCTATTTAGATGTCACTGAACTCTGGGGTACCTGAGTCATCACTTGGAAGTTCCCCTTTATGACAATATTTTATCCAGTCTGAGCAGTTTATGGTTAGGTGATGCTTTAGCCCATGACAGCCCTTAAAATATGAATCTTTTTCCCTGCAACTCTAAGATCCTGAACACAATCAGCACTCTCCAAAAATATACAGTACCTGATGTAAAGATTTGATTCCTCTCTAAATGCAGTTGTGGTTAATTCCCTTTAATACACAGTTATAGACTCAGTGCTTGAGCATAGTAGGTAAATACCAGGAGGTGCCTATGAAGTAGGAGATCTGACTCCTTCTTCAGCACCAGCAGTTTAACATCTTTATCTCTTGTGTCCTACAGGAGCACCCAAGCCAACAGAGGAAAAGGATCGGGAGAGAAAATTATGTTCCCAGAAGTGTTTGTGAATTGCTCCTGAGGACTTGAATATGGGAACTGGAGTCCTATGTTTTCTCCTTCCTATTCTTTTCTTTTTCCTTCCTGAAGAGAAACTTCACCAGGTTCCTACTCATGCACCCTTTCTGACCTCATTCCTGCGCGTGGTGAGGAGATGCTCCTGCAGGATGCGGTCTCTCCTCCTCCATCTCTGCCATCAGCAGGTTTTGTTAAGGAAATTAACGTGGAGAAGAAGAGGCAAGCAAAGGAAAGAAGTGACTCCAGGTGTGTGTGAGGGTGTGTGCACCTGGAGATTACTCTGATATAGCATCAAGCCGAGGCTGCAGCAGGTACTGAGCCCTGGGCACTGGGTCCCACAGTTGTTCCTGAGGCAATCGTCAAGACCTGGGATGTAGGCAGAGGAAGGCCCATGCTCTGGGTTAAGGGTCTCAGCTGTAATCCAACACTCTCAGCTCATTTATGCCATTGCTTGGTCTTTGTGCTGCTGATCAATTCCCACATTAAGAAATGCTGACGTAGTGAGAGTAGTTTTGGTGTCTGGTGATGGTCTAAAAAAAACGCCAAAGTGAGTTTTTTTGCAGAAATAATATTTTTTACCAAGTCAGATAGCAAGGCTGGAAAAATATGCTTTTCTGTGCACAAGAATCCCTGGAACAACAGTAGCAAATTGCAAAGCTCCTTTTATGGTGAGGACCATGCAGAACTTACCTGCAACACGGTCTAGTCCAACTGATGAAGTTACTGAATCTTGTAAGTGGTGGTGGGATTCACCTCACTTAGTGGTAAACATCTACTGTACTTGTTAATGTCTGAGATAGGTCTCTGTGGAAGTCATACAGAATTGATGAAAAACCAGTTCTAGCCTTTAGTTTTAATTTCTCTGTAGCACTTTCTATTTCCTTCATGATCGATGAAGAGAATGTAGACAACTAAGTCACATTAGATCATATTCTTAGATGCCTACCTTTGATCCAACAATTCTCTGCCAATGTGTTTCAATTGTGAAAGGATCATGTGGTGGTTGGCAAGCTGAACTTTTGGTATTTAGGCCAGATGACATATTTTGCCAGAAGGCAGGCAAGGATTGAGTGGCTCAAGTCTAATCCTGAAATGCTTAATGTCTCCTACTCTCACTAGGGGAGTTAAAAACACTTATTTCATTGAGGAAACACTTGTTAACAGCAAATTCATGCTCCATAGGAAGCTCTTGTGAGCAATTTACATATTCTAATTTGATCATATGGTAACCCATGCTGGAAATAGGTTAATGCTTTACCTTCACAAACTTCAAAGAGACCAGTAGTAGCAGAACAATTATTTGACCACTGTGTACTGAGAGATATGTTAGCTGAACAGAAACATGACCGGATGCCAATATTAGGATTACAGAAGTTGCCAGACTAATTTCAGATAGTGGGGTGTAAAGATTTGTACTACAGAAAATGGGAAACCATTGCAGGCAATTACCTGTTGTATAAACTTGTGTAGCACGGTAGTTTCTGTCTAATTACAGGAATTTTGCTAACTGCTACCCTGAAACATGAGGATTCACAGTTAAGGCAACGTTTATTTTGTATTTGATTTAGCTCTGTAGGTCCTCATGCTCTCTTGCAAACATCAGATACGTTTTGGTCCTCGTAAGTTATAGGTCTCATTGATTACATCTATGCTGGTAAATAAAACAGATGCAGACCCCCCATCTGCCTAAGAGTAAAGGATGTGGCACATCTCATGGAGCCAGAAGGCCGGGAAATGAACTCCAAGACTGATGGTACCAACTGGGTTGTATTCACACTGCCACTCTGCAGCATAGTGTGTCTACCATATGGCGTCTTGGCCCAAGTGATGGTTCAAAGACATAAGAATGATTT
>VYZQ01066751.1:0-18609 GCA_013400655.1 Mystacornis crossleyi | reverse complement strand
TTTCCCCCCAAAAGAGATGGTTCTGCTGATTTTCATCAAAACCCTGCCCTGGGGCCCAGACTGTTCCTCTGGCTGTGCTCTGCTCCAGCTGGCTCTGGTTCTTGGAGCAGGCCCTGCGCTGCCAGGGAGGATGTCCCAGAGCCGTTGGTGTCACTGAACAGGCAGGGGCTGCTGCCAGCAGCGAGAGCTGCAGGAGCCACTTGGGCAGAGGGAACAACTCTTCTTCTGCCAGGGTCCTGCTGTCCCATGTGAGCTGGCTGAGCTCTGCTCTCTGCTGGGAAGGATGTAAGGGATTTGAGCGTTGCTCATGTCCTCCTCATTCCAGGACCAGCCCCCGTCCTACTTCAGCAGCAGCCAGCGGCTGGTGGGACCCCAGTGTGGAGCCTCACGACTGGAGAGTGCTGCAGAGAACTCCGGCATGCAGGTGATGGCAGGGTCCCTGCTGGGAGCTGGGCTGAAATGGTAGCAAAGGTGCTTGTGAGCTTGGAAAGAGACTCTGGTTATGGGGTTTGCCTGGGGCAAAAGGTGCTGGGCAGCATCTTCTGGTGCTATTCCACAACTTTGGGAAGTGCTGCCAGTATGTAAATACCCTGGGGGGGAAGCAGCATGTGGAGGGAAGGAATATTGCAGAGGACACCACAGTGCCCTGAGGTGTTTGGGCATGAAGTGCCAGTGGTAGATCCTGGGGGCTTGGGATCCTGCAGTGCAGGTCAAGGTGTAATTGCCTCCTCGGAGGGAGGATTTCCTCTCTGGGTATTCAAAGAAGCCTACAGCTACCTACAACTTTGAACCCTGAATTAATTCAAGGTGTCATCAGGACATGAACTTCCTGTGAAGAGAGCCACCATCACACTGATCTTTTTCTGGGGATGGGCATTTCTAGGGAGACGAGCTCTTCTGTGTCGGACCCCCCAGCACGTACCGGCTCCCATCCTGGGAGCAGCCCCACCTACCCAGCTATGAGAGCGTGAGGAAGAAAGATCGCCAGCGGGAAATCCATCAGATGATTGCCGACAGGTTTGGGCTGTGGGCAGAGCCATCCCAGGAGGTGAGCTCCCCTCCCTGCACTGGGAGGATGGCAGAAGCCCATGGTAGTCACCACTGTGGTCCATATCTGTGCCTTGCTTCAGCAGCTGGTGGTAGCTGAGGACTCTGTGCTCTGTGATTGCTTTTCCCTGATAGCTTTTATCTCTCAGAAAGCACAAAGTGTATCAGGAGGCTCCTTTGGTGTACATCTGTGCTGGTTAATGATCCATCTCCCCTTCGCCAGCACATTTACAGAAATTCCTGTACCAGGAGGCAGGGCAGAGCCCCAGGGAGAAAGAGCAGGCTCTTCGGATCATGGGCTCCATACAAGTCCAGGCTGGGAGTAGTATTTTTGGATCTCTAAGGCTTTCATGGGTTCTTGCTTCTTTCTCCCTGCAGGACACTCCTGGGGAGGCCTCTTGCTATTACCTTGAAATGTTTATGGCTTATTTATGATCAGGAGACTTTGCTTGTTATGGTATTATTTAAGATTTTCACTCCCACAATAGAACAGGGAAAAGTGAGTGCATCTGCCAAGAAGGTCCTGTGGCAGCATCCTAAGACGCTCCTGTTCAGAGACCTCATTGTCTAAAGCAGAACAGAAACATTTAAAACCCTGAGTAAAGCACTAAAAGTTCACTGATTTACCTGGATTTTGAGCTCTTAAAGATGTACCATAAAGTCTGGTATAGTCAGCACTTGCCACTCAGTGTTTGGAGCTGTATCTAATGATACCTGCCCGAAAAGTACCAGCCTGATATAGTGGAACGTGTCCCCGCCCATGCAGCGGTTGGAACTGGATGATCTTTAAGGTCCCTTGCAGCCCAAACCATTCTGTGATTCTATGAAACCTGGGGCAACAAGGGCACAGGAGAGTAAGCTCCAAATACAAGTAGTTGAGGAACGACACTGAAAGCTCTTCCACAACATCCTCGTGCCACTTCCTGTCAGTTGTGGGGAGAAAGCTAGCCCAGCTCTGCCAAAATGAATGTGACAAGGTCTGAAAGGTTCCCCTCTCTGTGCAGTGAGACTTGCTGCTGAAACTTGGGTACAACATCTGGTTTGTAGGTGCTTGTGTAAATCCCAGTAATCTTTCTTTAGTCAAGGCAAAGCAAATGACAGTCCTCTCTCAACAAAAGTCGTCTGTTCTGGCCTTCTGCCAAGTCCTTAAAGGGGAACAGGGAAGAGCAGGAACCTGGCACAGGATGTGAGGGAAGAATGTGTCTCAGCAGGTTTGAGCCGTGTTCCAGACTGATGCTCTCATCTCCAGGTGTTCCCCAGCCTACAGCTGGCTGCGCTGAGGGACTGCGGGGGTTTAATTTCAGGCTGGTAGTTGTGAGCCTTTTCATCCGCTCTGTAAGAAGAGGTGGGATAATCTCCTTGTTATTTCTGATCCGCTGTAATGCTCTCCCTCTCTCAATAGATGCCACCTCCTTATGAGCATGCTCTGAGGCATCCTCCAGCTTTCTCAGGAACAGAAATAAGCTCGGAGACCCTGGACAGACATGGTGTTCCAGACCCCTTCCATGCCCCTCTCAGCTACCAAACTCTGAGAAACACTGCGGTGTGAGGCCTTGGCCTCTGTACTGCTGCTTCCTGTGCTGTCAGCAACAGAAGTGCCTGGGATACCATTTTCTTCCACAGGGAATGGCCAAACCTTCACCCAGGTCCACAAACAGCTGAGACACAGGCAAGCCCAACCCAGCCATCAGTGACATCCCTCTTGCAGCACAAGGAGAACCACAGAGCCATTGCTGGGTACTGCACTGAGCAAAGGAACCAGGGACATCTGCTCACTCTTCTCAGGCAAACACCAAAGGCAAAGGTCCAGCTGCTCGAGCTGCACAGGACAAAGCCAAGGGGAAGGTCCGCTGGGCCAGAGCTTCTCAGGAGCAGCATTTCATACCTCTGTAAGGCAGCACTGCTGGCTGTACCAAGGATGAAACCTCAGGCACTAGTGGTGTTGTGCTGCTTCCCCTGTTTCTTAGACCGTCAAGCGTTTTACTGTATCTGGATTAGCTGCCAGGTGGGAACCCTCACCTGCGAGTGGCAGAAGGGCTGTGCTCTGGAGCTTTGCTGTGTGCTCTGGCACCAACAGCCTCTGTGACTGATAGCGGTTCTGTACAGACCTCACACGGATTTGGAGGGGCTCCTTGGGTTATACCCAAATATTGACCACCAAGATGAACCATGGGACTGGATTTGCAGGCTGGGAAAGGACAGATGCATGGACTGAACAGCTGGTGGTCTCCAGGAAGGCTGTGAAGCACAGGTGGCTGAACCAGTTCACCTGGTCTTCTGTAGAGAAGTGTTATCTAATAATGTCAACACCACTGTCCTTACACTACTGATTTTGATAACCTGTTTTCTACTGCAGAGTTAATGTTTCAAATTGTTTACAAACCTATAGATAAAATGAGATCAGTTTGGCCACAACGAATTTGGGCTCCTTTATTTTGAGGAATACAAGCTCAAAAATGTCATGAAATGACTCAAAGATAAAAGGATAAGTATCCTGGATAATGCTTTATCATTTGAAGCTGCTCAGCTTCAAATACCAGCCCAGACTTGGGCATCTTACCAGGCCCCCTGAACTTAGTAACGACTTAGAGTTAGGCCTGTGAACATGCCTCACATGGCCAGTGAATAGAACACTCAGACATCTAAGTTAATCATTGAGGCGAGTGAGGTAGAGTGAAAAATCCAGCTTCTGGGTACACAGCATTAGGTGCATGTGGAAAAGGATCTGTTCTGCAGTATTGTGAATTAAGGTACAAATAGAACAGTAATGACTAAAAATGAGCAAAAATAGAGGGAGTTATTAGTGGGACAAGTACTGATTGCAGAGGGAATTCATCCAGTGGCACAACAGACCAGGCTCTCCAGATACTAAATGACCACGGTAACACATTCCATGTGCAGCCAAGACCTTCAGCTGCCCCACACCATTTATTAAACACTTAAAAATGCCAGCAGTGTCTGAACTCAGTGTCTGAACACAGATCACAAGCACTTCAGGAGCAAAACCAAGTCCTAAACTGGTATCTTCAGAGCTGCTCTTGTCCTCAGAGGCCAGTACAGCTGTAGTGGTCTGTCCTTCCCATCCGTGCCCATGTGACACAGCAAGTTCACAGCATGTTGACCAGTTTGAAGCTTCCTACCTCTGTGGTAGGGATGACACTGATAAAGGTTTTATAAAGGATAGCTCCTTTGGGCAGCTGGCAGATCACATCCCTGCTCTCACTGCTGCGTGGTGGGGGCACGTAGACCTCTTTGGTGTATCTCACAATCCCATCCTCCAGGGCATAGAGTGTCTTGTTACGGCCCATCCCCACCTGGGAGAGGATGAGGAGCATTAGAAAGGAGAGGGTGGACATCCACAACTAAAGCACATCTGATCCTTGGTCTGCCTTATTTGATATCCTGGCTTCAACAGCATCTGTTGCTTTATTTTTTAAAATAAAATCACACAACTTGCTTCCAGGAACCAGTTTGCAATGGCGCTCAGTATGAGACATGAGACACCCATTCCACCCTGAAGCACGAGTGCCCAGTCAGGTCACAGAAGTGTTTTGGGATATCCATTACTTGCAGACCTTCCCTGAGCCTCATGGACACAGGTGAGGCTCTGAGCAGGCTCTGTGACTAATACCAGGTCATGAAAGCCAGTGTTGGGATATACAGGACACAGGGATGAACACTGAGACTGGAAGAGAGGATGCAGTGAGTGTGGGACTCTGGGGGGTACTGCTGTTCTCTGAGAACCAAAGAGAGAGAAAAGGCCTTACGTGAGCACCGGGATGCCAGCGGATCAACCGCTGCGTAGCCAAAATGTTTCCTGCATGGACAAATGCACCTGCAACAGAGTGACACAGTCAGACCGCAGTGAAACAGCTCCCCAGAGCCCTGGCAGAACACAAATGATTCCAGGACTTACAAATCCCAGCTTTCTGTGGGCATTTTCTAAGGAAAAATTACTTCAAATGGTAAAAGCATCTGAACAAAAGTGCTGTTAGCAGGAAATAAAAGGGCAATGGATAGACCATGGCAAAAAGTCAAATCTCTGAAAAGACTGCTTCTAGGGTACAAGGCATTTTCTGGCTGCTGAAGGCATTTGTTTTATTATATTTACATTGATATGTTTCCATCAGCAAAGCTAATAATTATTAAGCGCTCGACTGCAAGAATCTGCACTTTGGCTTCTACTAAGCCTCGTAATTCTCTCCTTTGTAAACACTGGAAATGCTCAGTTTTTCCACCCAGCGTGGGGGGGAAAGTGCAGTGCAGTGATGAGGTGTCCCACAGTGTTCCCTCCTCCTGGGCTCTCTGAAGAGGCAGAGCTAGAACCAAGTACATTTTCTGTAGGCAATTTTAGCTGGCAGCCGGCAGGCTCGTGGTGGGGGGAGCTGACTCACCCTGTCCTCCCACCAGCGACCCTTGATCACGAGGTTTCACTGATCCTCCAATTCCCTTTCTCCTGGAAAAGTACCCTGCCCACCTCCTCCTGAAACACTCAACTGACACCTACCAGGGGACGGAAGCTGTAAAGAACCCAGTGAAATGCAAATAAGATACTCAGACCTACCTTCGGCCTTTTTGAACCCATAGCGTTTCCCAGGGCTTCGGCCACCTAGGTTTTTTGAGCTGCCCCCACTTTTCTTAGACGCCCATCTGACAGCAACCAGGCTTGTTTGGGGAGTGGTTAGAACTAGGTTTGGAGAAAGAACAACAACATCAGCTGGAAAAACTATCACACATAATTCCTTATCTCAGATGTAAAGGATATCAGTTAAGACAGGCTTTAAAATTAAAGGCAAAGGAAAGCCCTGGGAGAAACAAAAAGTACTTCCAAGATAAATTAGACCACAATGGCCTTAAGTACCCTGGAAAGAGGCCACATCTCAAGTGCTGCTGCTGCCCAGGTAAGAATAAAACTCTCAGCAACAATGTTAAAGGATGTGCACAAATTCCTGTTTCGTTCTTGTAAAATGCAGCACAGATGTCACTGGTTGCTCTTACGGTGCTTTGAGAAAAGATGGGTTGTAATTTGTTTCAGTTTCCCCTTGGACCAAATGGCATTTACTTACACAGTTACATTCTGAAATATTACAAATGAGCAGACTCCAATTCTGGACAATATGTAAACATCTATCACCAGCCAGGAGCAGTCTGAGGAATATCCAGAAGGAGTATAAAGGTTGGACTTGTTGGTATTGGAGGTCTTTTCCAACCTTAGTGATTCTGTGATTCTATCATTAATGGCTCTAAGAAGGAACACAGAGCCCTGAGAGTGGCAATAAGGGAGTCTGGAACATAGTTTTTTCATTAATCTTCCCAGTTTAAGGGAAGTGTTCAAGGCTAGGTTGGACAGGGCTTAGAGCAACCTGGTCTAGTGAAAGATGTCCCTGCCCATGGCAGGGGGCTGGAACTGGATGATCTTTAAATTCCCTCCCAACCCAAATCATCATGATCTCTCATCAAAAATCTCTTCAATACCGCCTTTCATGCAGTTAGGAGACAAACAATTTTTCTGAATCTAGACTCTTAAGCAGCAGGTTAGTGCAAAACAGTGGTTGTTTCCTTAACCTGAGTAAAACCACTGGTTTAACTTAATTAAATTATCACAGATACTCAGTGAGCTAGAAAAACGTCCCATCACTGGAAGTGTTCAAGGCCGGGTTGGATAGGGCTTACTGCAGCCTGGTCTAATGGAAGGTGTCCCTGCCCATGGCAGGGAGTTGGAACAAGATTCCCTCCTTTAAGGTTCCTTCTAACCCAAACCTATCCATGTTCTATGAAATACTATTGAGGAAAAGGTAGAAAACCCCATTCATTTCAGGAGATAACCCATTAAGAAAATTAAAGCCTCCGAGACTTGACGACCTACAGGAAATTAGGCAAAGACGAACTATAGTTACAGTTTCACATACACAAGCCCGCCCATTTCACCACAGCTCCGCCTCAAGTCCAGGCAAAGGCGAAAGCCTCGGCCTCGGGCTACCGGCCGTGCCGCCCCACCGGTGGCGCGACATCCCACGGGGTGACCTCCCTGGGGCACCCTCTCCCGAGCTCATCCCTCCCGCTGCACGACCAGAGCCCCGCTCCCCACAGCTCAGAGGGCAAACAGCTGACACAGCCCCTCACTCACACAGCCGCCCCACCACCGCCATCTTGATGCCCCCGCTTCCCCTTCCTCTTCTCGCTGGGGGGGGGGGAGGGGGGTGCGCAAGCGCGCGCGCTGGGCGGCGATTGGTTCGAGCACGCGCCGTCGCGAGCGTTCAGACCAATCGCCGCCCGCTGCACGCGCCTCCGGGCCAACCAGCCGCCGGCGCGGGCTTTTCCCTCAGGCGGGCGCGGGTGCCCCTGAGGAGACGGGGGGATGGCAGATAGCGACTTGGAGTCTGAGAGCAGCGAGGAGGAGAACCTGCCCTCCTTTGCCTTCCTGCTGCAGCCGTCCTCATGCCTCGGCGAGCCGAGCCGCCCGCGGTCACCATCTCCTGATTCTGAAGCGGCAGAAGTTGTCGAGATGGTGAGCAGCGAGAGTGAAGAGGTGGGTGAAGAGGTGATGGACGTCGTCCCTGGGCATGAGAGGGTCAAGATGAGGGTGAGAGCGGAGCCTGAGCCTTTCAGCCTGGGCGCTGGCGATACAGGAGAGGTATCTGGGCTTTGTGCTAGTGTTGACCTGATCACTCCTGCCAGCGAAGGGCTGCGGGAAGACCTGGCGCCGTCTGGAGAAGTGGCTTGTGGCAGTGAGAATGGTACACGCAGTGCTGAGAGACCCTCCTTGTGCTCCCTGCCAGTCGAATCAGACAGGCCTAGTAGCCCCCCGGTAAGCAGAGAAAGGCCAGAAACATCGCTCCCTCTCAAGAAGCGACAATATAATCAGAAGGAACGGGAGGCAATCTGCCAGAACGCGTGGCAGAGAATGAAGGAGCAAGAAGGAAAGAGGAAGGAGCAGGAGGAGAAAGAGAGGAAGAGGGCCGTTGCCAAGATGCTGAAAGCTCAGCGGCCAGGAGAGTGCCAGAAATACATAACAGTGGTGCTAGATCCAGGTAGTTGTCCTCACAGCCTGCACCTGCTTTGTACTGACTGTTGTCTCCTCTCTCTGGAGGCCTGACCCATGCATCGATTTCAGTCGTCTTACAGGTAGAAGGTGGTGAGCAGATCCTTAGTGCTTTGCAGGCTGCCAATTATTCCTGTGTGTTTGAGAACCACGTTGTTCCCTGCAGCATCACCTGGAGGAGAAAGACACTGTCATTACAGGTATGCGAGCAAAATCTTGATAATCTTGTCTTTTCTTCATGTGTTATTTGCAGTCGTTAGTAATTGTATTTAGCAACCCAAGTAAACACCCTCTAATCTTCCTGCTCAGAGCTCTGAGTGGGAGTCTGAGTGAATTCCAAACAGACTGTGGCCTGTTTGTTTTCATATCTGGACAGATGGGAGGAGGAGATGAATGGACAGAAGAACCAAATGTCCTGGTTCTGCTTGGCTTGGAAGAGTTTTTGTCCATGGCTCACAGCTACAAACAAGTGAGAATGTTTATGACTTTTGTGCTCCTGAACGTACCTTGACACAAAACCAGTATTTTGTCATCCTCCTTAGTGGCAGAAAGGTTTTGGTGTGGGAGGAATGCAGGGTTTCAGTAAAACAGAAATCTGGGTTTAGGAGCCATTAATGGGTTCTATAACGTAAAGTTCTGACAAGCTTTCTTCCGTAGTTAAAATTTTCACACGTTCCTGAAGAGTTACATTGTTACATCAAGTGGGATTGTTTTTTTCTTTCTGCTCTAATTTTGCATCAGATCAAGTACTGCCTGCTTGCCCTGAAGATCAAGGGTGAACAGACTCATCTGCAGACCTACAGAGCCATAATTTCCTGTGCTTCTCTGTGTACCTCAAAATGGTTTAACTTCTTATTTTTCCCATTCATCTTTGTAGAATGCTGACGGCTGTGCAGAAAGGCAGAAGGAGACCCTGCAGAGCTATGTAGCTCATATGATGGAGAAAATGCCTGGGAGAATTCTGGCTCTGGCAGTAGTTGGAGTAGAAAATTACTTCAGGTCAGACGTCTTTGCCTCCAAATGTTTCTGTGTTTTCTCTGGCCTTGAAAAATGCCATAGGAGTTTACGTTTATTCCTTTTAGCAAAGACTAGAGTATAAGAGGTATTCCCAGAACTGCTCCACCATTTCTTATACAGAAACAGAAGCAAAGGTCCATCCAGACTGTCACCCCAGTCTTACTTTATTCCTTTTAGGTCTCTCCAAGTTCAGACAAAACAAAGACTGAGACAGACAGCAGCGAGTAGGAATCACGAGAAACGGGGAGAATGGAGAAAAAAGGATGTTAAGGATTCTGGCCTGGACTTGTCCAGAATGGATGTGGAAGAAGTGAGTGCTTTTAAAACAGACATGCAGGCATCATCTGTTGTCTTCCAGTATTTGAACATTTAAACCAGTCACACAATTTTTTGGATGGGAGTATGCAGCCTTCATTATATTAGTCCATCAGTCTGTGGACAGCTCTTTGGGTTCAGCTCCCCACTGCTCAGTCATGAACCTGCTCGCACGCAGCCTGATATGTCTCGTTCACCTGGATACTGATGTCAGTCTCAGCACCTCTTGCCCTTCATGGCCCTTTGGCAAACCCCACTGGTGGTGGCCTGTTTGTAACAAGAGCCATGGAGGAGCTGAGGTAGCTCAGAGGACACCGAGGTGATATTAACTGTCAGGAGACAGACTGCCCCTAAATATTTCAGTGTCTTAAATTAACTGTTCCCAAAATGGGGAGAGAGTGAAGGTTCTTGTGCTACAGCAGGATGTTTGTGACCCTTTTCTGCTCCAGACAAAAATGGGATTTGATCAACAAGACTGAGTGTGCCATTTGTTGTTCCCTATGGTGATACAGGCCCTGGTGGATCTGCAGCTGAGCACACAAGTCCAAATCAGCATTTTTGAGAGCAGTGAGGAGCTTGGGGAATATGCCACTATGTTCACAAAAGCTGTGGCTGAGGCACCATACAAGTGAGTAAGCAGAGGAGGTTTGGTCCTACCTTTGGAGAGACTGCACTTTAAGCTACTGGCAAGGAATAGCAGGTACAACACAGGGTATAATGATTTTTAAAGGCGCAGGCAACAGAGCAGCTGCTATTGCAGCTCCTTCAACGCAGGACTTGTTCTTGAAACTGATGTCCTGCCCACAGAGGGGTGAGGACAGACCCTGGTTTCATAGTCACAAGCTCGTTTGGATTGGAAGGGGCATTAAAGATCATCTAATCCAACCCCCTGCCATGGGCAGGGACACCTTTTGCTGGACCAGGTTGCTTAGTGCTCCATGCAGCCTGGCATTGAAGACTCCCAGGGACGGGATATCCACAACTTCTTTGGGCAATTTGTTCCGGTGCCTCACCACCCTCAGGTTTCACACTGGAGACTTGACATCAAGTAGAGCTCTTGTTCTCAGTCAGATTTTTGGAGTGGGAAGGGAATGTAAGTAGGGTTGGCTCTTAGAGTGCCAGCTTTTCTTCTTCAGTGTGTAACCAAGAGATGTGCCTGAGAATGAACCACTTGGCTCTTTCCACTGACAAGGGAGAACAGCAGCTTGTTGCATGGGTATAGCTGAGAAAGCCATCTTGTGCAGTCTCATGCAATCCTGGCATTCCTATCACAGCAGCTGCTGGATTTTCCATGTCAGCCATGAGAAGAGATGAGATGTCATTAAAAATGATCAGGCACACAATTTTTTGGATGGGAGTATGCAGCCTCATTAAAAATGACATCTAGAAGTGTTTGTTACTGTTGACAGCCAGAAGGTGAATTCTTGTTTACCACTTCATCTAGAAGTTGGCTTGTGTCAGGATTGCTGCCGAGTACAGGATTCTTTCTTTTTCAGTAG
Source organism: Mystacornis crossleyi (assembly GCA_013400655.1). NCBI lineage: Eukaryota > Metazoa > Chordata > Aves > Passeriformes > Timaliidae > Mystacornis > Mystacornis crossleyi. The sequence continues at coordinate 7,689 of VYZQ01066751.1, read as the reverse complement.
CAGTCTGGGTCTTAAAGAAATTGGTAATGCATGTAAAGAAAACAGGGTCAAATTGTTTGTTTCCTTTGATGCCTGTGGTGTCTCTGACAGCTCAGGTGAGGGATGGCACTCTGGTTCTGTGACAAGAGATGGCAGGGACAGGATTTTCTTCACAGTCTCATTGTCTCATTTGCTTCTTCATTCCTTGTTCTCCCTAGGCGAGAGCGAGAGAACACAGGGTTCTCTTTCTACTTGGAGAAGGGCTGCTGCACAGGGGTGAAGGTAGATCCTTCTGGAAAAGGTCTCTTGAAAGTTTGGAAGAGGCAGATACAGCAATTTAACCGTGTCAGCTCTGAGATGGCTGAGGCTATTGTGTCTGCCTACCCTTCTCCTCAGCTTCTGATCCAGGTGAGGATGCCTCAGGGATAACCAGCACTGTGTGCAGGCAGCCAGCTCATGCAAGGGGTGGAAGATGTAATTTAATAAGTAATAAATTAGACACAGTGATTCTGTATGAGTGGTTCAGTAAGTTAGCGAGGGAACTGTTTCCTTGGCATCCACTCTTCTGGTTTCCCACTGAGGGAGCAGCATTTACTCCACTCTCCAAGCTCACAGGTGGGACCTGGGCAGAGACCAAGTGAAAAACGAGTGGACATTGTGGAAGGGCAGAGCAGTCACAGGTGCATAGCTTTGATTGGTTTTTTGAGCAATGGATGCAAATGGGTGACTCCATTGTTCCCTTTGTGTTGCTTTTAGGCCTATGAGAGATGCTCCTCGGACCAGGAGCGAGAGAACATGCTGGCCAATATCCCTGTGCACCGTGGGGAGGGTGTGACAGCCACCTCCCGGCGCATTGGGCCAGAGCTGTCCCGACGCATCTATGTGCAGATGACTTCCCACGATCCTGACCTCTGTCTGGATTTCACTGGGTAGCTTCAGGGAATAAGGGTTTTACTGTTTGTCTGGTTGAAGTGTTCAGTTTTGGATTTCACTGGGTAGCTCCAGGGAATAAGGGTTTTACTGTTTGTCTTGTCAAGTTTTCAGTTTTCTTCTGTGAAGAAGTGTTTAGATAACACTCACTGATCCTTGTTTAAAGACTTGCAGCACATCTAGACTTTATTGTAGCAGGAAAAAAGTTGGATAAAGTTGCTGAATGGCGGTGGTTTACACAGGAAAGATGGTGAACATCTTTCCTAAGCATGAGTTGCACACAGGTTATAGTATTGATGTTTTATTTGTCTTTCTCTAAAATAAATAATTTTGAAGAATAACCTTTGTTTCTTAACATGTTGTCTAGAACATCGACAGGTATGTCCTTTGTTGAAAGGAATACTTTTTGCTGCTCTCCTGAACTGCAAGGACGTATCTCCTTCCTCCTTTGGGACAAATTCTGATGCTAGGGCAACATGGTGCTGCCCCCGCCCCCCCCCCCCCCCAGCACCTGCTCTAGCAAGGTGGAAGAGCTTTTCCTCACAAAACAGCCTCTCATTGTTCCGCTGTGGCAGATGGGAATGAGTAAGACTAATTTTCAGATATAAATTCAGAGTGCTCTGATTCAATCTCCAGACGGCTTAATCTAGAGAGGGTCTTGAAATCTGATTATATGTGCTGGAATTATGAGGTCTAAACAGTGGGCAGAAAAAGCTTCCTTTTAATTAGATTGGGGACCACGGCCTGTCCATGCAGCCGTCAGCACTTGTATGCACACAAGGACAGTTAAGGGTTTTTGTGACAGCAGCACTTACTGAGATGAGTGCTCAGAGAATTAAACTGCATCCCATGTGTTAAACTCTTTGGAACCCTGCTGCCTCCAGTGGAAAAATCTCCAGCTGCCCTGCTTGTTCCGGGCATCCAGCAGGAGCCCTGCCTGGCCAGCAGCGCTTCTGACCTGAATCTGTAAATTGTATAAGCTCGGCACTCGCCAACCTATGCAACACTTGTCTGGATGTTGGCAGGAAGGGCTGCATGGAGGAAACATTGCTTTGTGTGTTGTCTGTCGTTTTCCTCAACATTTCTGGGTAGGGAGCAAGGATCTTTTACAGAATGGGATGACTTGGACACTGTCCTAGGTTGCAATGTAAGATGTGCCCAAAAGTATGTGTTCTATTACCATCTTCAGGAGCTGTTGAAACCAGGTGGGACAGTGTTGTCTTTGCCTCCTCCCTCCGGGCTATCTCCTGTTAATGGTCCCAACAATGCCTTGTGCATGACTCATAGATAACTCGCTCCTGGGCTATCTCCTGTTAATGGCCCATCAAGGCTGTGCTGCATGACTCAGAGATAACTCCCTCCGGAAGCTATCTCTGTCTAATGGGCAATCAAGGACCTACCACATGACTCATAGAATAACACCAGCCCATTGTGAGATGCTCTGCACGGGGGCGAGGAGCCAAGCATTTCCACCTGGATATAACCTGGGGTTTGGAGGGGCACAAGCATCCCTTACCCACTGGGCTTCCATAGGACAAGAGCTACTAGACCTTTCTGCGGGATCACTGTTTTCAACAAGACCACTTCATCTGGACTGCTACCACCACCCTAACTAACAGGGTGTCATGTTGTATTCTGATTCTGCTGGTAGTTTCTTTTGTACTACTGAGTTTATTTTTCCTTTCTGTTAAATTGTATTTCTGACTTGGAGCCTCTCACTGGTTTTGCTTTCAAACCAGTACAGACACCCAAAGTAAAGCTTAAAGCTGTTTGAAGGAAGCTTTGAAAACATGCACCCTGCTAAGGCAGAGGCAGCTCTTCCTTCTGTTTATCTGATATTTGTGCTGCTGCTCTCTCCTGTGTGATATTCAGGGAACCAGAATCTTATCATCAGGTTAGAGAAAAGTGAAGGTTTACTGCTGTGATAGTGACCTTGGTGTGAACCACTGCAGATGATTTCCCCATAGCACTGCTCCTGGCAGCAATAATCCCAGGTATGAGAAGAGGGAGTGATTCTGGAGACTGATGTAGGATGTCTCAGTGGAGTCTGTAGCATAGATACTCTCTGAAATCTGCACTTCATTTTAGTACTCACAAAGCCCTTAAGGATATGAAAAACTTCTGCTTGGTGCAGTTTTTTAGGGAAAATTGAATTAATTTTAAGTTATATTTAAGGAAATTTATAAATAATTCACAGACCATTGCAGAGGTGAGTTTTCCTCTCGAGGTGCAAACCACCAAACCTCCCAGCCTTCTCCCAGTCCCAGGCTTCCCCCTTCCTGCCAGCAGTGCTCCCACAGTGCCACCCAGTGCTGCTGCTGCTGCTCCCACAGTGCTGGAGGAGCGCAGAATAATTCCTGCTGCTGCAGCAGGCAGGAATTATTCCCATGTACTCTGAAATCATTTGTGGCTGTTCCTAAAAGGCCTAATTAAAACCCTGTTAACAACATAAACATCCAGTTCAGACAAATTGCTGAGAAAACTGTTGTATTGAAAATTTTCAGCTCCTTTGAATAGCACATCAGCCTCTTTGCTCCAACACAGGGATGCACAGTCATCCTACACACCTGTAATTGGTCCTGGAGTGGCGCCTTATTGTATTATTCCCATACAGCCATACTACCAATTTTAGCACGAACAGAAATGAGAGCAAGGAATGATATGTATTAAAAACCTTCCACCTCCACCTCAGAGCCACAGCTCTCACCCAGGTGATGCGAGGGCTGCTTGTTCCCATTCCTATAGACTGGCAGCTTCCTGTACCTCACAATCCTGGTGAACACCACTCAGAGGCAAGGAGTGGTAACAAGTTTAGGTTAACGTGCACAAATAATGGGAGTTACAGGCCAACTGAGAGACATGCAAAACAAAGATGGTTTGAACAATAGCTCTGCTCCGTGGAGTGGACCAGCAAACCAACCCTGACTGGTTCAAAGCAGTTTCATCAGAACACAATTCCATAGGAATTCTGGCTGCGTAGATGGTGGAAAGATGCTGACGAAGCAAGTGCCCATCCAGGACAATCACTACTGCGAGTTGTGCTGTAGCATGTTCTGCAGCATTTTGTGGTTCTGCAGAGCAGCCACCACGTCCTCGTAGAGGGTGTTCACGCTGACGCACACAGGTTGATGCTGCAGCTCCGTCAGCTTGCAGGCAGCCAGAGTACACAGGATGCAGAACAGCACAAAGAGCAAGACTCTCAGCACCGACCGTGACCACGAGGGCTTGTGCCGGGGGGGCTGAGGGGGACGGGAGCTGGAGGCCGGCTCTGTAGTGAGAACGTGAACAGGACAAAATGTGAGGAATTAATCAACTATCTTTAATATGCTCACAAACAAACTGTTCAGGTAAGATACTTAATCCTCTGCTGCAGTTGGCTTTTGTAGTGAATTTTCACCACTTAGCTCTGATAAATAAGTAGATGTGCAGTATTTAACTGCTTAGGGTGAAAAGTTGCAGATCCAGTTTCATGGGCAGCAGTGAAGAGGGTGTAAAGCACGAGATCTGATCGTTGATCTGATGTTGCATGACATCTGATTATGCAAATGTTCAGTACACTTAAGAAAAAATGAATGGAGGGAAGTTCTCATTAGAACCAGCTGGAGAACTTCCTGACTTGTAGCTCCACAGTTCATGGGAATACACGCAAAGGGGAAAAGTGCACAGCAGCAGTTTATCAGAACTCTTAGACGTTCCCCGCTACCCTCTCCCACCATCTCCCAGTACCTGGGCTGCATGAAAGCAATTCTGGCAGCATCAAAATCTGATGAAGATGAAACCTGACACAATCCCACCCAAAATGGACACTACTTACTTCGGGTGTGCACTGTTTCCTTTTTAGTTTTCTTTTCCATCTCCTGTTTTGCAGCTTTCTGAGCATCGTACTCCCGCCTTCTGCGCTCCTTTTCCTCTGCCTTCTCTCGCTTCCGCAGTTCTCTCTCCTGAGCCTCCTTTGCTCGCTGTTCTGCTTCACGCTTCTTCTCCATTTCTGGAGGTTAACAGCAAGTTTTTCCCTTTTATGTAAAGGGTTGTCATTGCCATTTTCCTTATTACCTTATTATCCCAACTGGAATGAGGAAACCAATAAAACAACTATCCTCTTTTTTATAATTTTATTTAGTATTATATACCTTGCATTTTGCTGTGCTTTTCCTTCATGTTTTTATTGGTAACCTATAGCACATTCCATCTAGAGATGTTCCTGTTCCTCAGGCCAAGAAATCAGTTACCCCCTGCTATCTTTCTCCCTCCAGCCCTTTTACACTACTACTCCCTGAGTTCTTTGGGTTTGGGTGGCCACAAGTATGTCTTAGAAGGCAACCTGTTAGATGGTGAGCAGAATGTTTGGGTGTGTTAGAGACTGAGCTGTCCTCAGCAGACATCACATGGTGGTTCTTTGTGCCTACCTCTCTCTGCCTGGAGTTTCCGCTGCCGTTGTCGATCTTGCTCGGACTGGATCGCTTTCATATGCTGCAGTACCTTAAAGGGCCAAGAAAACAACCTGAGGGCTGTGTAGAAGCCTCATGGCACAGTCGGTTCGGAATAGAACAGCTGGAGTGTGGCTGAGGACAGGCAGCTGGGCCTGACCCCCAACCCTGATCTACCCCTACAGTTATGGCTCTGAAAAAAACTCACAACTTATGTGAGTCTCTGTTGTTAAAAGACAGATCTTCCCATTAAAAACAAATGTGGCAAACTGGTGCTCGATGATACAGAGGATCACAGAACATTTCTATTTATGTTTGTCAGAACTTCTCCAGAGGTTTTTGTACTATCAGCACAGGCATGGATTATTATGTCTGATTATGCCTTCACTTTCCTGGCAACCAGCATTTAATCCTCCCTTAACTCCACTAATGGAGAAGCATCCTCCTCAGCCAGGTGTTTACTCTCCACAGGGACAGCAGTAGTGGAGTCAGTGCAGTGGACCTGCACCTCACCGCCTGAAGAAACTTCAGGCTCCTGCAGCAGCTGCCCAGCTTGCTAAGCAAACAGAGGAAGAATCACTGGCAAAGCCGTGAAAGCCAAAAAAATAGAAAAAAAGCAGACTCTTTACCTTGACAGCAGCCTGCTTACACTGCTTCTCATCCAGACAGTCTCCTGCCACTTTAGCCAGGACAGGATCCAGGGGATTGTCCTTCAGATCCAGCCACTTCAGGTTCTGCAAAAAGGCACAACAAAGGGGAGGCTGTAAGAGCACAGCAGTCTTGGAATTATTTAAGAGATCCAAAGCAGAAGCAAAGAACTACTTAGTTTTCATATGAATGAAACAGGTACAGAAGATGACCAGAGATGTTTTCAATAGATTGAGAGGATTTTCACTGAGCTGTGGTGCAGAGCCAGCTGAATTTTGAAATGGGTAGTCAGCAGGATGGATGCTTTACCAGAGAAATCAACTTGAGCAGGATCACAAGACCCTGGGCTGCATCCCAAAGCTTTACGTAACTGCCCAGCAGTTTTACCTTGAGCTGTGCAAAGCTGACTGGCAGGGTGACCAAGCGGTTGTTTAGAAGGTCCAGGTGCTGCAGATTGACCAGGCGGCCAAAATCCAAGGGCAGCTGTTGCAGCCGATTTTTACTCAAATCCAGTTTCACCAGATGCATCAAACTGCAGAAGTCTGACTAAAACCCAAAGAAAGAAAACCCAGAGAAAGCTGGTCAGCACCTTTATGGAAGAACTTCAGTGGGAAGTACGTGGAGACAGCCTGCACCTCATATCAGGCACAAATCCTTGACTTACTACAGGACTGTGATGGAGGAAAATCACTCTCCTCCTCTGCCTTGGAAGATGGAGGTGAGACACAGTGGGACAGATAAGACAGACCGAGAAGGTTATGGATGACAATACGACAGGAACAAACCCGAGTCTCCACTGCTGATGAAACTCCTATGTATTCACCTGGGGATGCTCTGGCAGGAATGTACTGCCAGACAATTCACACAATTCAACCCTCTACTCTCTCCTGACTCAGCCAAACCCACTGCCAGCACTGACCCGTCACTGACAACGGAGTCATTCAGTCACCCCAGGGCAGGGAAAGTGCCAGTTCCACACCTAGTGAGGCTCCATTGAAGCACCAGTATCTTTCCAAATATTTCCCAGCAGACTTATCCCCACGGAGGCTCTCTAGTACCTTACCGGCAAGGAAATGAGGTTGTTACAGGACAAATCCAAGATAGTAGCTTTCGGAAGAGCGGCCTGAAAGAAAAAAAAAGGCACTGAATGAACATGGAGGTTCACCCGAGCCGCTCTGACACCCGCTAGTTCTGCTTCGGCCTCTGCGGTTTCTCCCGCGTCAGTTTGTCCATCCCCAGCGGCTGCTACGAGGTCACATCATCTCCGGATCCATCTCTGGGTCCAAAGGCGGTTCTTATCCCGGGACAGCAATGATTAGCGGCTGCCGGGCCCGCGGGACACACACTGAACCTCACTGCTTTAAATACCTGCAGGCCAGGTCACAACCCCCCAGCTCATCTGGCTCTCCTACGCTGCCCCTTCCCGGGGACCGGGAGCCGGTGCCCACCCCCGCCGGGCGGCCTGCGGCCGGAGACTCACCAACTCCCGCACCGGCACCTCGTTCAGGTCGCAGAGGCTCAGGTCCAGCTCGTTCCCGTCCAGCTTATCCTTCAGGCTGAGCCCCTTCCCGCTGCCCCGCGACATGACTCCGTCGGCGGCCGCCCACGGGGGATACGGCTCGGCACGGGTAGGCGGCGCGGTTCGGTTCGGGACGGCTCAGCCCAGCACAGCTCAGCACGACCCAGCCCGTCCCGGCGTGGCACG
>VYZQ01066742.1:9055-22707 GCA_013400655.1 Mystacornis crossleyi | reverse complement strand
TGTTCTTATCTCAACCCACAGGGAGTTGAGGTTTTTTTTTCCAATTACCTCTCCCATCCCACAGGGAGTTGAGGGAGTGAACGAGCAGCTTCATGGTACTTAGCTGCTGGCAGGGCCTAAGCCATGACATGGAGTGACAGCCCCATATTGCCTCAGTGCCCACTGACAGACCATGAATACTCTCACAGCACTGAATTAAGGTCCCCAGGGCTGGCTCCAGCAGACTGACAGGGTGTTTTCAGGAAATGGTGACTGTTCTGCTGCCACCAGATAAGAGTGAGTACAACAGCAGACTCTCTTTTCAAGCCAGAGCCCCAATCAGCGTCTGTAGAAAGGCATCCACACCTCACTAGCAGCGCAGCAGCCCCTCTCTGTGCTTCAGTTATCTCTCTAGTCCCTTAAGAACTGGGGGCAGTGTCTCCCACCAAGCTCAACTTCCCACCTGGTACAGAAACACTGCGTTCTCCCACCGTGAGGAGAGCGCATATTCAAGGTTTGGCTGGCTCAGAGGACATCTGCTTTGAGCTGAATCACAGCTCAGACCTCCAGCAGGGACTTGACAAAGAAGCAAAACCTGGACTGATGCTGGCTTATATTCTTTTATTTCCTCCCCCTCAGTGGAGTGAAAGAGGAACAATAATCCAAGGCTCTGAGACTTAATGGGGTAGGAAATTCTGCAAGGAAGAAAAAAATACAGATAATGACCATGAAACTATGTTTCATTTATGGACATTAATTAGAAGCAATAACAAATACCAATTAGATTTTTACCTCAAAATATATTAGACACTGACGTTTACCCGAGACTTGCTACAGAAACATGAACTCAGCCACAGTTTCATTTGAGATGACTAATTTCACAGCATTTAAACATATAAATCACCATAATGATATCACAGTCATAAATCCGAATGAAAATGTATTTTACATCTTTCACATCAAAACCATAAATTTGCCTCTTCAAGTATCCATTTTGTGAGATTTCAATAAATTTTATTCTGTATTTAACATCTGAAATGAATTTACAGCTTAATCAGTGGAATTTGGTGTGTACTGAAGGATTGTAGAGATTCTTTGTTTACTTTTATTTGTTGTTTTTGCTTACCTTTTACACCAATCTCATTTCAGGACTTCAAGGACACAACTTCCTATTGCAAAATCCCTCGTCAGGCTGCCAGGTGCCTGCTGCTTGTAGCAGGCATTGCTTATAGCCTACTTCTCCTTGTCTTATCACAAGCTTATGCGTTAGAATTGTGGGGTGTGGATATGCCCATGGCTTATTGCACTGAAATCCTCAGCTTCCTTTGACCACACCCTGGCTGGTAAGGTGAATTATCTTCCACCAGCTAATGTAAATATGTTAGGTGTTGTCTTTTTCAATGAGAATAGCTTTTTAACCTACGTTATTCAAAATTAACTCTCGATTATGTCTGAAAGGATTTTGCTTATAATAATCTGTCAGTGTGGGGGTCTGCAGCTCCAGCTCCCTCATTGTCGATAGCAGATAATATATGGAAATTGAAGAAAAAAGGCAAAGAATACAATACTAAAACACAGCTGTGGATCTTTTCTAATTATTTGGTCTGTTCCTTTGAAAAATACATATTTTAAAAATTTGCCATATTTCCCTTCTCCATCAGCAGCTGCATAGATAATATAATAGTGGAAATCATTGATCTAATCCCTAGCATAAGAAACACTAAAGATGGAAAGCTTTTGGGAGTCACTGTGACAACTGCCTGTTCTAAACACCTGCAGGTTTGTTTAATTTTGTAGTTACTCACCATGGGAAAAAAGTTATCTGACAGTTAAAGAAATATTGTAAACTTCTCAAATGATATTTTAGCTAGGAATGAAAGTTTTGCTTTGGGTTTTAAATAAGTATGCTTAAGAACAATTAAAAGTATGAGCTTTTAGCATAAGTTTGATTGCAGGTGAAGTGATGCTTGAGTGTCATGCATTGATATGAACACAATGCTGAAGTGATGGTAACCGATACAGAGGCAGACGACTTTTACTCTATCATACACACATGCACACGCCAAAACCCCTCAAGCTACTGTACTTGCTTTAAAAAGCAAGAAGATACTTTAAAAATATTGCCAGAACAAGTCCCAGATACATTACAGTTTTCTCCCTCTAAGCATGAAAACCAACACATTCTTGTTTCCTAACATTTATTGTAAAAATACAGTTTATTCTTTCTACAACAGTTTGTAAATAATAGAACATGAAATACTAATGAAATGTTATATGACAGAATAATATGTCCTGCCTTTTCATTCAGGACAGTCTCTAAAACTGCAGGATTTGACATCAGTATTTTACATTTGACAGGATCAAAACCTTCTTGGAAATACCCCTTACTGCTTTCTAATGAGGAAATTGATGGATTTTGAAACAGAAACAAGTTATCTTCCTGAAAAGCTGTAACTGGGAATGAACAATTTTTAATGAATGCTGACACCTGCACAGCAACCATGTTTCTGCATCTCTCCATAGAAAACACAGAAGCAAATAACATTTCAGAGCTGCAGGGACATTAAAAGCATTAAGTGACTGTTCATTTTGTTTTTCTTCCCAAAAGGTTTATGATTTTCAAGGCGTATGAGTAAAGGCTATAAACAAAGGTAGAGTAATGAATTTTAAAAATTTAAATCAACCCTGATATTCTTTCTTCTCCACACAGAGCATTTCCTGTGCTTTACAGCAAAAGTCCATTTCTGTTATGGAAGAAATTCCCTGAGTTGTGCTCAGGCAGGCAGCCCTGTGTTAGACCCCACAAACAATGTGAAGACTCACCAGAGACCTAGTCAGATGTAAGACACTTATCACTGAAGTTCCTAATGCATGTCCCTCTAGCATGTCCCTTATGCAGAACAAAGGCTACAAATTTCCACTGCACTTTCCCCCAGCCTCCTTTCTCAGGGCAAGACGCAGGTAATTCCAAACATGCAGCCTTTTGTATTGTTGCATCTTCCTCAAGTATTTCTATTCCTTAAGAAGAAGCTAAAGATTAAAGGTTGCATTTTAAAGGTATGTAGGTGTTACACATCAGGCTGCCTTTACAAATCATGCCACTAATCTTTTTTATTCTCTGCGGATCCGAGATACTTGGCCAGAGGCAGGCAGTGGTGTCCCAAGGCTGACAGTCTGTGCCTGTTGCCTGGAGCCACAGCACGAACCCCAGGCACACCTCTCCCTCACAGCCAGCCCCTCAAAGGGACAGCAGTAGCTGCTAAGAGGAGGTGACACAATTTATACAGACTCAGGGCTGAAATGTATGCAGATCTGAAATAACAAAAGAACTGGCCTCAATATACTCAGTGCTTCCTCTGAAAAATGCTACTCCTTCTCCCTCAAATATATTAGAGCCTGCACGAAATGAAATTCGCAGTGAAGTCAGTCAGGGTGCCCCAGAGCTGCCTCCCAGCCAGCTGTGATTCCTCCTTGTTGCAAAGGGCTTCGGAATGACCCTAATGAAGGACAAATATTTACTCTCTGTCGAGTTTAGTGTCACATCTGATGTTGGAAAAAAGTCACTGTAAAGTAGGTTGCAAAGGAAGAAATGCAAACCTTCCCTTCCAGAGTGAAAATGTTTGAGTCATTTGAAACATGAAACCAGTAACCTACCACGAACAGCATAAGCAAAATGCAGCTCTATAAGAACAGGAATCCTGACAAAGATGACCCACATGCCTTGTACCATTTGCAAGCTACATTATTCCTTTATTGCTAACTGCTTACTTTTAGAGCAGCTTCACCAAATCACACGTACAACATGCCTTTGGTATCACACTTTGTCTTTATTCAAAACTCTTAAGTGGTCAATATTGTACTTCTAAATGTTCGGATGATTTAATTCCATACATATCATGTTTCTGTTCTAAATATTTGATGCAAAGGGGAACAATGGTTTTAAAACTGATGAAAAGCTTTGTAACTGAAAACATTTGTTTTAGATTTGAGCCAAAACATAAATCTAATATGAAAAATATAAGAGAAGAGGAACTAACTCATGATCCTGAAGGGCCTATAAAACATGCTATAAAAATACTTTTAAAGTGGTTTGAGAGAGAGTGAGGGCCAAGCTAACACAGAATGTCAAACTTTGACCCATATTCTATCTCCCATGACCATCACAACTGCAATAGGACTGCCCGCTGGCTAAATTCCCATTGCTATTATGAAGGGAACATGGCTCAGGGGCGAGGTACCCTGCAAACACACCCAGTTCTGAATCTAATAGAAGAATCAACTAAAAAGTAAAAGAGAGGTGACTTTACCACCCCTATTATATAAATCTAGAACCAGACAGGGACGTGAATGGCCTTGGGGAAGCTAAGAAAAGACTCTACATCTTCCAAGCTCTGGACCCAGTTAAGTATCCAGGCACAAATCACAAAACCACAAAATCTCAGAAATCTTGATTCTAGCAGGGCTCTGGAGGTCACTTACTGTGGTTCCTTCTCACGGCAGCCCTTTTCCTCCCAGGTCTGAAGCCCTTGGATTCTCCAAGCTGGGCAGCTCCCTGCCAGGAGCAGGGAGAGGACAAGGGTCCTGGTGCTGGCATGGCTCACAGCATCACTCTGAAACACTCTCTTTTCTACCAACAAACACTGCCTGAAACAAAAGGTAAGTATTATCAGTTATAATTTCTGAATATAATACTGGCACAAAGATGTGCCTGTGTTCACACAAGAGTCTACAGACCAGGCAGGCATTATTTTATCGTGGAAGCCTCTTAAATTACTTTTGTAGTAGTACTAGTAGTAGTAGTAGTAGTAGTTGTTGTTGTCGTCGTCGTCGTTGTCGTCGTCATCATAGTAGTTTCTCCTTTGGTTTTGCTAATGGTGAGAATTTGTCATCAAGGGAGAAAAAAAAGATGGAACAGGAGTGACAGTGATTTCCATCCATGTCCCAGCTGTACTCTGAGGCTGCAAAAGTGCCATTTTGATTTTAGGATGGCATGCAGAGCTCTGCTTCTGCTGAATGGGGAGAGAATCGTCATGATGCAAAACAAGAATCAATGGAGACAATGCACTGTACTATACCTTCTCTAGCGAGGGTAAAATGCAAAGAGGAAATGTACTCTATTCTTTGACACATCTTTTCAGAATTAGAGCAAATACTTGGTGCTAACAGTTTATTTTTGTTAACACATAGATACTTTATAATATTTTTACAATTCCTTTATCAACCTTCCCACTGCCATATTTAGCAAGAAGAGTAGGTGAAAGGCTGGAAAACATGGGGGCAGCAGAGTCTCTCTCTAGCAAGCTTTGAAGTTACAATGGCACTGCGGACATCCCAGTGCGATTAAGGGAAATCCAGGAACATCCATTTGAATCAGTGGCAGTGGAACAGCATAATCCTCCCACACTAAGCCCTGCTTTGTTTTCAGATTGTGTTGCTGATCCTAATGAGAAATATCANTAATACTGGTTTAAGTTTGTTTCCTTACAGGTAAAAATACCAAGAAATATAAAACCAGAAAGCCAAACTGCGAGTACCATTTTATGGGCTTTATTACAGATTTTTACATACTCCTGTGATTTGAGGCAGTCTCAGCATATTCTGATTAAATGTGTGAAAACGTTCTTAGGGGAAGAAAAAAGTGTCAGATCCTTTCCCCAGGGAAGTTGAACTAATTGGCACACTGTTTGCCCAGGAATTACTGAAATGTAACAGAGAACTTAAATGATAGAGAAAGAAACATCTTGTCGTTGATAAATCCTCTTATTTCCCATATGCCATTCCAGTTATTTCACTGGGTCACACACTCACAACTATTAATAACTTTAAACACTTGATTCTAAAGGAAACCTCTGCTTTTAGCAGCATGGCTATTACAATATGCAAACTGTTTCATTTTACAGCCTGAGCTGCCCTTACACAGTCTGGTAGGCTGCAGACAGACACTATTTTCCACCCAACGAGCCTTTCTGCTTGAGCAGCTCCCCTCAGACATCAGTACTGGCAGCACACCACGATATCCAAGTGAGCAGCTGCCAAGCTCATCAACGCAGCATGGTAATACTCAAGCATAAGGAGCAGAGGGGAGCTTACCACCTCCAGCAGATCTGTACCAGGTTGATGTGGCTAGGGGTTAGCTTTTGACAATTTGCAGACCCCTGGGAGATGGTGTTTCGGTGGGCACTAATTATATGGTCTCTTTTGGTTGAATTTTCACTGAGAACAAATTGCCTTGCAGATAACTTGGCCCCTTCTGTAAAATTTCATTTATTTTCTAGTGATTGCCTCTCTTCTTTGCCATTGCCATTTAAGTGTAAATAAAGGTTATACCATGAGGAAGGGTACCTAGGGAATGCCTTGTTATTTTCTCCACCATCTCAAAATGTTTTCCAGGATCAATTAGGAGTTGCTGACTTGCTAAGATTTATGACTATTACATTTTCAACTAATCTTCTTACTTGGTTTCCCCAGCTGTCATCATACTGAATGGGATTTAATTTTTGTAGCAACTTGCTTATCTTTGAAGTCAGTGTTATCCCTTCATAAAATCCTTTGTGTGCCAAAGATTAGGAGAGCCATTCTTTAGCATGCTCAGCTTTGCAGCTCCTATAGGCAACCTAGACAGTCCTATAAAACCACTGTATCTAGAAACATGTTAATTCTGATTTGAGAATCAAACATGCTGTTCAGCAGCCCAGCTTAGCCAGAAAGGAAATCAAAACAGTTTTGGACACTGCTGACAGCCAGCAATATTTTTTAGAACTGAGGTGAAGTGAAGATCACTTTTGACTACCTGAACCAAAGTCGTTCTGATCTCATTCTACAGTTTTAACTAGTTTATTTGTTTGCCTCATTGTTCCTAAAATCTCCTTGCTACATTCAAGTAGCATTTTTCTGAATTATGGGGTCTTACCCTTGTTTTAGTCTAACACACATGCTGAATTACAAGAAAATAAACAAGAGTTTATTGAAGGTGTTTTCCTGCTAACATCTAAAGGCAGATTTGTTACTGAAAGAGTTACTTTATTTATCAATCTGGCTTACATCCAACCAGTTTCATGGCTGCTGATCAGATGACAGCAGCTGCCACCTTCAGAGGAACATGTGTGTGCCAAGATGTGTGCTGACTGCTTTGTAATTTCCCAGTACAGCTCCACGGGCTGCTGAGTCCTTCCTCTCACATCTGAATCTCATGACCAAAGAATAACAACTTTCTGAAATGAGAGTTTGTAGATCTAAAGTGCTATCCACACTGAACAAGGGTGTTTTGTAGCATTTTATTAGATTTTGTATTAATTCCAGCAACCAGGTTTTCCCCACCCCTGAAAAGCCCCAGCATTTGCTGGCAGCAGAATCTGCCCAGCAGAAGGCAGAGAGGGCTCCATCTGTACATGGAAGGGAGAAGACCACTCATGGAGACCTGCTCCAGGTGGTCTAATATGCCATAGGGGTTTTTTCTACAGGGGTCAAGCCTTGTTCTTGTGTTTAACCTGCACTATTTGTTTGTTCTTTTGAAAAGTAGGGGCTGCTCAGATTTTATGTAGGCCATGGAGATACATATTAAATTGGTTGAAAACTCTGCAGTGTATGACAGGCTTCTATCTTACAAGTGTTGCACCATCCAGACTTCAGCAACAACAAAACACATACTATGGAGGAAAAGATTTAGTGACATTTTTCCATTAAATTTTCTGTATAACAGGCATTTCTCTCCGTAACTTAACAAATGTTTGAACTACTCAAATGTAGTGCTTCATGGAATGAGGTAGAACTTTTTTAGAACAGGGAGTTTCACGAGACTTGGCCAGAGGGCACTGTGGGTACAAGTAGTCAACTCGGCTCAGGAGGAGTCAGATGATGAGTTGGAAAGGCACCGCCTGGGCACCTTCTACTGCTTCAACTCACTAAGTAAGCAAAATACATCCAGAAGGGTAGGAAGTGTCATCTACATTTGCCATGTTCTTGTGCTTTTGACCCCTGTTGAGACAGAATGCCAGGCTAAGTGGACCTTTGGCCTGAGCTGCTACAATCGTCTGA
The DNA here is from genome assembly GCA_013400655.1 of Mystacornis crossleyi. NCBI lineage: Eukaryota > Metazoa > Chordata > Aves > Passeriformes > Timaliidae > Mystacornis > Mystacornis crossleyi. The sequence goes on along the minus strand of VYZQ01066742.1, from coordinate 14,694 downwards.
TGTTCTGACATTGATTTATGGTAATTTTGTAGTAACTTCTAAATTATTATTCAAATTTAGGGAACCTAAAAGAATTTTGCATACACTGAAGTTAATAATTATTAATAATGCATTGTTAAATACATTTAAGGATTACTTCAGTAGGACTATTCATGACAACACATCCAACCTTTGAAAGAATATTTGTAGGACAAAACTTGGGGGCATTTGCCATGTCTTCCATGCTTTTTAATATAAAAAAAAAGAAACTTGCTTTATATGTATGTATGACAGCAATGATTCTGAAGATGCTTTGTTAAGGAGCCATAAAACACAGCTTTATTTTTCACAGGAATAAAAATTTTGTCTTCATCTTGCATGCTTTAGAATATGGGAAAAAACTGTTGTGTGCACAGCTCTAAACCCATTGTATTGTCATAAAGTCTTTAAATTGGCAAAAAAATTATCAATCAAAAACCTGAATCAAGAACAGACAGAGGAAAAAATGGTGCCATGAAACTGAACATTAATAATCTCATTTAGTCTGCTAATGCTCTGTAGTCTGCTTCAGCACTTTCCATGGAAGTGTAACACACAACCATTAGGATTAAGGTTTTCTGTCTCTCATAGGATACGCTCTTGTCAATTTTCCACATATATTTTACTTCCAGGAAACAAACTCAGTGAACTGAAATGTCATTTGAAGTTTCCAACAGTCATTTGTAAATTCCAAGTTGTGTTTTCTTTGGTTGATACAGTCTGTCATGAGACTGGAAGATATCAAACACTATTAGCTAATCAAAATAATTCTGTGATAAAATTCAATTTCCTCAGGACAAAAGTTTATCCTTTCTTTCCAAATGTGAAACAGTGCTAATACAGACCATAAATTAGTCATTCTCAGGGAAGAATGTAGCCCCTAAAACCTGCTTTAGCAAAAACTGACAATAGTCTTGAAGATCCATTACAAGCATAAAGAAAATGAAACTATTCTCATAAGAATGGGATCACTGCTTTCTTTTACCTTCCAACCCCAATCAGCAAAGCCAGCCAGAAAAGTCTGCATCACTAGGCATCATTTGACCATGCACCTCCCACCATAGCCAGCTATGCTGGGCATGGAGGCAAGTGGCAGTGTGACAGATTCCCTCCAGACCCTTCCTCGTTCCTGAATGGCTTCATCATCTCAGTACAACCTTCACTATCTTTCAGCAGCAAACAGCCCTGCTCCCTCATACCTGGTGGGGGTGTCTCTCCATGGATCCATCAGCTGCAGGAAGGGCTCCAACAAGGCAGTGTAGCTCCAGGTAGCACAGTGCACAGGCAGCAGACCCTCTGAGCCACCTGCCTTTTAACTCTCAGCGTTCTTCAGCTGCGGTTTGTGTCTCTCTCCTACTTGGTTGTACTTCTTTTCTTCATTCAGTACTCTAAATATTGCATTTTAAAGGATCTTACAAAATTGGAACAACACAAAAAAAAAAATCACTGGTTTTTTTCTTGATTTATTATTCCCTTCATTTTTCTGTCTGATCACTCACTAGCAGTGTTCTTAACTTGAAGGAAAGAATTGGGGTTTTGCTTTGCATCTAAATATCTCATCTTCAAATTTTTAGTCATTGGTTTATACAACATTAAATGATCTTCGAGATTCTTTTTGAATAGTTTGCTTTGACGATAACATATATTCTTTTAATAAAATGTCCTATGTTCTCACGTTTAGAAGTATGGATAACTATTTTTCAGCTTTGAGGTGGGCCTTCATTTCAAGCTGTGGGAACCATATCTTACCTAAAAGAGATATGGCCAAAGGTTGTAGTTTCAAGGAACACTTCCTTTGATGCTCGGAAGTGATGACAGGTGCTGAGCAGGTGCTGCGTTTGATCTACCATTCTTGAGAGGGAGGCACAGCAGACACTTCCTTAACTTCAAGTTAAAATAAGAAAGGTACTCTTTGCTCAGTAATTAAACAGTTACAACCCAAGTGATTGACAAACTAGATTTATTTGGCAAAACAGAAGGTAAAGGTAAGCAGGTAAAAACGCTTCTACACGATCATTTGCAAAAAAGCACCACCACAGAAAACTACTTTCTGCTGTTTATCCCACACACATTAGGGAGAATACACTGTTGGCTGTGTTTCTGGAGACAGAGAGGGTTGTGCTAACATATAACTGAATCTTTCAAGGAATTATATTCCAAGGAAAACCTTTCTAACAAAGTCTTGAATATTTTGTGACAAGTAGCAGCACTTTCATCAGTCACACAAAGCTGACTGCATTTTGCAAGAAGGGAGACATCCCAACATCTGGGACCTCCCTCATTAACCAGGACTGATGATAAATGATGGAAANTTTTCAGCTTTGAGGTGGGCCTTCATTTCAAGCTGTGGGAACCATATCTTACCTAAAAGAGATATGGCCAAAGGTTGTAGTTTCAAGGAACACTTCCTTTGATGCTCGGAAGTGATGACAGGTGCTGAGCAGGTGCTGCGTTTGATCTACCATTCTTGAGAGGGAGGCACAGCAGACACTTCCTTAACTTCAAGTTAAAATAAGAAAGGTACTCTTTGCTCAGTAATTAAACAGTTACAACCCAAGTGATTGACAAACTAGATTTATTTGGCAAAACAGAAGGTAAAGGTAAGCAGGTAAAAACGCTTCTACACGATCATTTGCAAAAAAGCACCACCACAGAAAACTACTTTCTGCTGTTTATCCCACACACATTAGGGAGAATACACTGTTGGCTGTGTTTCTGGAGACAGAGAGGGTTGTGCTAACATATAACTGAATCTTTCAAGGAATTATATTCCAAGGAAAACCTTTCTAACAAAGTCTTGAATATTTTGTGACAAGTAGCAGCACTTTCATCAGTCACACAAAGCTGACTGCATTTTGCAAGAAGGGAGACATCCCAACATCTGGGACCTCCCTCATTAACCAGGACTGATGATAAATGATGGAAAGTGGTTTGGTGAGCTCTTCCACCGGCTCCGTCAGTACCCTTGGGTGAATCCTCTCCAGCCCCATTGGACCTGTGAGTGTCTAAGTGGCAGAGCAGGTCCATAACTACTTCTTCCTGGATTGCAGGGGGTCTGTTCTGCTCCCTGTCTAACAGCTCGGGGGGCTGGTTTCCCTGAGGATATCCATACTTTCTGTTAAAGACAGAGGCAAAGAGGACATTGAGTATCTCAATATTTTCCTTATCCTTGGTGGCAATGTTCCCCTTCACATCCAATAAAGGATGGAGGTTTTCCTTAGTTCTCCTTTTGTTGTTAATATATTTATAAAAACACTTTTTTTTATCTTTCACAGCAGCGGCAAGATTGAGTCCTAGCTGAGTTTTTACCTTTCTGATTTTCTCTCTATAACTTCACCCTTGTACTCTTCCTGATCACCCTTGTACTCTTCCTGAGGTGCCTGACCCTTCTTCCAAAGGTCATAAACCCTCTTTTTTAACCTGAGTTCCAGCAAAAATTCCTTGTTCAGCCAGGCTGGTCTTCTGCCCCAACGGCTCATCTTTCAGCACATAGGGATGGCCTGCTCCTGCATCTTTAAGATTTCCTTCTGAAAGTATATCCAGCCTTCCTGGACTCCTTCATTGTTAAGGACTGTTTCCCAAGGGACTCTCAGAAGCAGTGCCCTGAACAGGCCAAAGTTCTCCCTCTGAAAGTCCGAGGTAGAGATTTTATTGACCCCTTTCCTTACTTCACCAAGAATCAAAACTCAATCTTTTCATGGTTGCGACATCCAAGAAGGCCTCTCACCACCACATCTCCTACCAGCCCATCTCTGTTTATAAACAGCAGGTCTAGTGCGGCTCAGTTACCAGATGTGTCAGAAGTTCTCTTCCACACACTCCAGGAACCACCTAGACTGCCTTCTCTCTGCTGTGTTGAGTTTCAGCTTTGTGAAATATCAGCCAGCAGCTTACAGAACATTTCATCTGCCTCTTCATCATGGTTGGGTGGTCTATAACAGTCTCCCATCAGGATGTCTGCCTTCCTAGCCTTCCCCCAATCCTTACCCACAGACACTCAACTTTATCATCACTTTCCTTGAGCTCTATACAGTCAACCCCCCCCCTCCTAATGTACAGAGCCACCCACTGCCTCTCCTTCCTTACCTGTCCCTTCTGGAGAGCTTGCAGCCGTCCATTGCAGCACTCCAGATATGTGAGTTCTCCTGCCGTGTTTCCATGAAGGAGAGTGTGTCGCATCTTTCCTGCTGCACAATGGCTTCCAGCTCCTCCTGTTTGTTTCCCATACTGTGTGCATTGGTGTGGATGCACTTCACCTGGCTATCGATTTCACCCCCAACACTGGCATGACACCCCGAGGTTGATCTCTAGGGAGCCTGGTTTTATCCTCTTCCCCCTTCAAACCCAGTTTAAAGCCCTCTCAATCAGTCCTGTCAACTCACAAGCCTAGAAACCTTTTCCCATTTTAGAAACATGGACCCCATCTCCCTCTAGCAGGCCTGGTGGCATGTAAACCGCCTTATGATCAAAAAAGCCAAAATTCCACGGATGGCACCACTCTTTAAGCCCTGTGTTGATCAGGTGGGCTCTCCTGTTCCTTTTCTCATTCTTTCCTGCTACCAAAGAGATTGGGGAAAACATCAGCTGTGATCCTGACCCTTCAAACAGTCATTCCAGTGCTCTGAAGTCCTTTTTGATTGCCCTACGACTTCGTTCCTCTCCACTTCCTGACCCAGACAACCAGAAGTGGATAACAGTCATCAAGCTGAACCAGTTCAGGGAGTCTTCTAATAATAATCTCTTTCCTGAGCCCAGGCAGGTAGCAAACTTCCCAGTGGAATGGGTCCAGTCAGCCTACAGGGCCCTCAGCTTCCCTAAGAAGGGAGTCACCTAAAACAATTGCCCTTCTTTCTTTCTGAACAGCCATAGCTATAATGTGTGGAGGTGACTGACTTGTTCTGGGCAAACCCCTGGCAGACCATCACTACCATTTGCCTGACCCTCAAGTTCCAGACCTTCATATCTATTCCCATACGTAGGGTAGTGAGGGAAGCTGAGAGGGTATAGTTATGACAAAATTGATTTGGTAGTGACTATCTGAATCTTTTAGACCTAGAGGAGACGTATAGCAAGCAGACCAGAAACAAAGGCAACAGAAGGAAGCAATGTAATACAGTGGGTAAAATTTATTTTCTCTCATGCGTTTTTTGTTTGCTTTCTTGCTTGCTTGCTTGGATTTGTAAAAATGTTAAGTAGTGGTTTTAATAGGGAAACTCATGGTAGTTAAAAACGTCTAAAATACAAAAAGAAATCTTGACAAATTGCCATAAATTATCTTTAGCTAGAGTAGTGTGAAGAAGCATGGGAAACAGCTTGTTCTGCCCAGCCTGCCTATGCTCTGTTTGGGAAGCTGCCAGGGAAAGGAAAACTGAGCAATATTACAAATTACCAAAAGTAAGTTCCTCACCCAGGGGTTCCAGACTCTTAAAGTACACTCTGGTGTCCTTTCTTTGACAAATCTCCAAAACATAAGGGATAAATCAATATGGAAAAATTCAACAGAAGCTTTACAGCTGTCTTCATGTCTGAGTTGCTTTCTTACTTCTTTTGTTTTCGACTTGCTTTCTTACTTCTTTTGTTTTCGACTTATTTTTATTTTTCAGAAAAAAAACAAAAGAATA
>VYZQ01066732.1:22698-44851 GCA_013400655.1 Mystacornis crossleyi | reverse complement strand
GACAAAAACTAATAGCCAAGATAGATAGATAAGGGGGGGAAAAAAAAAAAGTCAGTATGTGTCTTATCTATCATTATTTCTCACGTGGCTACGGAGGGAACACAGATTACTGAGTTTTCCACAATGGTCCCAAGTTAACCATTCGAAAAGAAAAGGCCATGACTTCCAATTTTGAGACACTGACCTTGTGACTCCATTAAACACTTGATATTAAAGTACTGTTGCAAAGGACACTAAAAGAAGGTTCCTGTGTTAGGTGACTTACAGAATGTTATCGTAACTCCTATGTTGTTGAGTAGATGATTAAGAAATCTGAGTTGACGACCAAAAAACCAAACTAAATCAGAATAAAAGAAGCACAAAAATGCCCTTCATCAAGTGTGCTTAAAAGCTGATATAATTCCATATGAGATAAAAAATCTAAATCTGTATTACACATATAGATCCTTTATTTGATAGTCAAAGGACTGAGCTTCAATTTATACAGATTTTATGCTGAAACAAAGAGGAACTGGACATATAATAGGAACTGGACATATAAAAGAAATAAATATAAAAGTAGATACTGTACAGAATTTCTCTTTACTCATATATCAGTACATCTCAAGGACAATTATGTTAAATAATTTTTCCTTTCATTTAGNACACAGGAACAGAAAAGGGTGCTGGTGGATGCCCAGATCTGGTTTTGATAGCATATGGGATGTGGCCAGCACACGCACTGTAACTTAAGACCGCAGAGACTCTCTCATAATAAAAACATTATGAAATGTCTTGCTAGAGACCTTCGAGGTTTACTAAAGCAAAGGAAGGATTTCACAAAGCCTTTTCTCTCCCTGCTTTTCCTTTACACTTTTCCTTCTACGAAATGACTTAAAGATTAGCTTTTTTCACTTTCACAGCAGCTGCCTGAACTGCAAAAGCTACTTAGAGCCTGCACCTCCATTTTCTCCTCTTAGTCTTAAAGCTTTGGAGAATTTAAAATGCATCTTTGTCTCAGCTGAACTGAATGGAAAGTGGCATGCATGAGAATGTAAGAAAATGAAAGCTTTATATATTTTTTTTTAATTACATAGGTGGTTTATCTCTGTGCTAAGAGCAGCCCCAAAGCCTCCCTGAGGAATGGACTTGCTCGATGTACAAAGAGCAAAGCTGGCCAGTTTCCCAAACACCTGGAATCTGCCTGAGCCTGGCCATATATTGCCAGGGAGGTCTCCAGGAGACTGAAAAGATTACCCTTGGCTCTGGAGATCACTAATGAATTGGTTCTACACCACCCTGTTTCTGCTGCCTCATATGCAGTTTTGTACCTGGAAAAGCTGTATGTGTGTTGCTATAATTGTGTGCATATTACGGTTTGCACTGCTGTGCATGAATCAGCTTTGCTGAAGCAGGACAGCTACTTTTCATGTGGAGAAGCCATTATTACTATATTTTTGATGTAGAAAAAACAGCTGCTAAACATGCATAGCAGTTAGATGAGAGAAGCGAAGTATTACCTTCATTGCTAAAGCAGCTCATCAAACATTCTGTTCCTTGCTGCATACATTTTCTGCCACAGAGCATTTCTCCAGATATTTACTCTCCTCTGTAGATGCTAATATGGGGCTGTGCCTGTTCATGTAATTTTTAGGGATTTTTGAGACCTAAAGACCTCTGGTTTTCTTTTCCCTTTTGACAGTTACTATCTTTCCTTTTAGGTAGTAGTTCTAACTTCTACTGAGCTGAAATGCAATTGTAAGGGACTTACTGAGAAATCCACTAAAAGGATGTCAGACAATCTTACCTAACCTGACATTAGAAACTGTGAAAATAAGGCTGTGGAAAAATACTTATGCTTGGTATTGCACATTAACCCCATACGTCTCCTCTGGGACCTCCCAGCACACATTGCTCTCCGCTGCTGGCGCCAAGAAGTTAAAAGGTCTGCGTGTATGCTGTAATCAATTCAGAAAGCAGGTAACACCGAGCGGATGGGAACAGGCTTCGGGCTCAGCATGAAGCAGCTCCAGCTCAGTTTAGCTATAGGAGTCAAAGTGACTGATGGTATAAAGTAAATAATTCCCCAGCTCATTCTCAAACACAGAAAAGCTACATACTTGTATTAAAAAAAAAAAAAAAAAAAAAAAAAAAAAAAAAATAANAAAAAAGAAAAAAAAGATAAAAAGAAAAGCACAAGCCTGTAAACCAAATAAAGTCATTCTATTTCTCTTCACAGGTTCTGCAAATTTGTCTTGCACTGCTGTAACACTGCACAGCTCAGCACAGTGCAGACAAACAACCCATCCTTGCCTTTGAGCTTAATCTCAGACCAAAAATATTGTAACATACTTCTGTGAATGGAAACACAAGGAGATCAAAAATGAGGAAAAAAAAGAAATTCTTACCTTGGGCAGGATCAGGTGGGCCAAACTCCAAAGAGTATCGCAAAATGAAGTTGTTATTCCACACATACAGCTGGTTGTCTCTGGGGTTGTAATCCACTGCGGCGATGTACTGGTACTGGTTGGGAAAAGGAATGTCCACGTGCTCGCCCCTGCTTAACCTGGTGTTGTAGATGTAATCGATGGCATTCCTGCCGGTCTCGCTCTCGTTGTCCTGATACACCGACCGCACCACATACAGGACACCACATACCATGAAAGCATTGGATGCTGCCCGCTTGTCGTAGGTTGTTTCCCAGGTGGCTTCGAAGCGCAGAGTGTAGGGGTTCAGCTGGCTAATTACTATCATCCCGTTGTTTTGCTCTGTAGCATAAATTACCCACAAGCCATTTTCATCAACTGCCAAGTCAATATCAGTCTTTCCTCCCCATCGGTACGGAGAGGTGTCATGGTAATTAGCATAATTGATTATGGCCTCTCCACTCTTAATTCTAGTCCTCAAGTCAAATTTCACTATGTTGCGAGTTCTTTCCTTGTTAAAAAAGACAGCGCCGTCATACACTACAAATCCAGTACCATCCACTCGGTTTGGGAGTTTGTACGTCGTCTGCTGGCGTCCGTTTTGGAAATCCTCTAAAGAAGCATATTCTATCAAAGTATCGGTGCGATACGGAGTCCACGGCATGAAGTATATTTTATCTGCAGCCTGGAGAGGGTCTTTGCACCAAGCACCTGCTTTTTGTTCAGCTTCATATAAATACGGTGAGTCCACAATTGCTTTCAACGTCCCCGGGCAAACAAAAACTAACAGTCACAGAGAGAAGTAAGACAAGAATTACATCAAATTAAGACCATCTCATAATAAAAATTAAAAAAAAAAAAAAGAAAAAAAAAAGGTAGGTAAATCATAATGACTGTGTCAGGAAGAAAAAAAAATCAATTTAATTGGCACTAGATTATACCTTATGTTATAATTAATGCAATTATCACCCTTTATCATCCACTTTTCTTAAAGTTACCATGTTCTTGCTGTACCAGTATGGAAAGTGGATGGGAACTGTTTTCACCAGTACAGACCAAGGCTCAATGGCATACACAGACAGCTGAAAATATAGAGCTACTCTTGCATTTTCGTTTCAGACTTTTAGTGAGTACACATTAACGCTCCAGAGCTTTTAACTGGTGTGCAGCAGTGTGCTAGATCATTTCAGTCCAAAAAAAATCACATGAACTTGTTTAGAACTTTAAGAAGTGGTGAGGCTGAAAAAGGAGGTGCCTCGATTAAAAATAAAGGAACAAAACAAATCATCAGGTATACAGAGAAAGCAATTAGGAGCAGAGAAAATAAAACACAACCAAAGCAATGAATGAAACAGACCAGGAAACCCTGTAACCATGGCATGCTATGGAGAGGGTTCTGGAAGCCAGGCAAGATGACACTTGATTAACAAGAATTTACCCAAGGGTGAGAGAAAGAGAGGGAAAGAAAGACAAAGAGAAAGGGAGAGAAAATAGCAAGGGAGTCTTCCCTCCAGCCCAAGTACTTCAGACACTATACCCCGCCACCTACTTTAAGCAGCCAAGTCACTTTATTGCAAACAGTCGACTTCTTTATGAGGTGTACTTATGAGATCCTGCTGATTATCATAATATAAGAGTGTTGTGGGGAGGGGAAGGGAAGAGGTTAACATCCATAAGGCACATAACAAGGAGCTGGGGTTTGGACTGTATACGTTATTTACCTTTTTGCTCCACTTCTATTTTAAGCATCGGAAGAAAAATAAAAAAGTGCAAGGAAAAAAGAAAGAAGATTAACATAAATTGACTATTAGTCTAAAAGATTAAATTAGTAACAGACGCTAAATATAGGGAGAATAAGAACTGCACTATATTGGATAAAGAGAAACAGACAACAGGATAACCTAGCAGGAGAGAGATTCTAAGGTTACACAAATGAACATGGATCAATCATTTTAGTAGATTAAGGAGGGAATACAGATATGTTGGCATGTAGTTTCACTTAGTGAACCTGAATAAATAATGAATTACTTTACTAATACATGCTACACACACTCTTCTTCTTCTAAAAGTATAATGCTAATCAAGTTGGTTTTCAAGCAACATATTAATTTATCATATATGTGCAAGTGCACATATACATATTATATTAATTAGATAAGTAGAAATACAAAATTCAGTATATTAATTATATAGGTTTGCATATGTGAATATTAAACCTCCCCCCATCTTTGCCCCAGACATTTCCCTGCTTTTCTTTCTTGTAAGGAAAGCAGCTTGCACACTTTGGCTCTCCTTAGGTTTTATTTTGTTTTCCTGAATGTTAATCTTGAGACCTTTTGCCACTTCTTAGTCTGTAACTGCAAAACCAGACTAGAAGGAATAAGCAAAAAACATCTAGAAGAAAAGAAGCAAAAGCATAGTAAGCAAGAGGAAAAGAGAAGAAAAAATTAACAATTAGCTCATTCAGATATTCTCCAGCATCATCGATTAAGCCCGAAACAGCAAGCTAGTATGCAAGAACAGCCATATTGTTTAAAACAAACATCCATCCTGCCACCATACACGGAAGACATAAACCGAACCCAATTAACAAAGTTATATTACTATAGCAATTTTTCCCTCAGGAAGTTTTAAGGAAGTTACAGAAAGATATATAGCTGAAGCCCAGCTAGTAAATAGCTTTTCAATAATTATTTGCAATAAAACCTATTTCATTTACTCTGTGGCCTTTGAAGTAGGCTCCCTTGGTTTCATAAAATGACCTGGAAAATGACAGATGTACCAATCTGTGTAACAGTAGCTACTGATACCAGGGAAGTGTATCAAAACTATTTGCACAGCTATTATATTTTCAGTATTACAGTATTAGCCTGAAGAATGCCTTTGTATGTTTCATATAAAGTTTTGGACTTTCAGTTCCATTTCATAAAATTATATATGATTATTTTGAGAGTGATATTGGCTAATCTGATCTAGTGTTTCTTCAGGAAATTGTTCCATAGCTTTACAGGGGAACTGGAGGGGGTTAATATTTTCAAAATGAACAGCAGTTTTCCTAGCCTTTGTACTGTTGTACAAAGTACTTTATACATCTTTGGGTAAAATACTCGTTCTGCAATTTGTAATTCTGGAGTTATTTGAGGAAACAGAAGATATATTCTGAGGTGAACTCTTGGGTTTCACCCTTAGTATTAATGACTTTATTATGACTTTCAGATGATTCTGCTTGTGAACTTCTACGCATGTGATTATTTCTCACTAAAGAGCAATATTGATATTCTACCTGCTTAGAATTAGTAATAGGAGAGGGGAGGAAAACGATAGGGATAACTAAAATCATTACTGTCATGTCTGCTCTGCATGCACTGGTGTACAGCTGTACATTTTTCAGGGACAGATAGGTTTATTGAAATAAACAAATGCTGTAAAGTCCAATCAATACACAGAGAGAGAAAATAAAACACTTTAAAATGTTTTCTATGGAATTCCTGAGTCCAAAATAGGCTCAAAATAAAAATGCACAGATGTACAAAATGGCACTTTTGATGTTCTTCTTTATAAAAGGACTGATTTCTGTTAGTCAAAGTGTCAACATACGTTGTGCAGCATGAGAGAAATGTCAAGTATAGTACTCTCAATTTTTTTTGTAATTTAATCCATAACACTCTTATTTCAGGACAAAGCAATGCCCATCAAATTTGTCTGGAATTTTTGTTGGAGATCCAACTGAGTATCGGAAAAGTCGTTTTGTTGGGGATGCAAAAAAGGAAGCTTTTATTAAGTATTTCAAACTTAATAAAATTTACAAAATTAAGCACTTTCAAATAAGCAAAACAGCTATATATTTGTGGAGGCCAGCAAAACATAGAGGAGCTCATAAACTGCATTTTGTACAAGGGTGACAGCAACTCCAGTGCATAAGAACTCCCACCTTTCACCACAAAACCTATTATGATTGCTGTTCATCATCCCTTGTGGACTGAAAGCTACCACAGCGAGTACTGCAAATTTTGCAGTCTTGCAGCAACTGAAGATGAAATTCAGAAAAACTAAGAACCATAACTGAACTTTCGTTAGAAGTACTGTGATCACTAAACTCCTCCCTTCCTGGGCCCACAAAAGCTTACCCTACCTTCCTAACAAGTCTCTTATATTGAGACAGCTGCTATTTGCAAATCTAATGATTTCAGTCATTCTTTCAATTTAGATATGGAGCACTGGAACAAGTAAGGAAATAAAATGTTAGACTTGATAGCTGGAGTTTACCAGGCATCAAAAAAAGAGACTTGGAAAAATAACAGGATAGGCTTTGTGGGACAGGGAAGCAGGATGGTCAACAACCAAAATGGCTACTGAAGCACGATGTGATTTGAAATCAACCTTCAAAACTCATTTTAGTAACTGGCAATCTTTTTGATGACTGGTGGTAATGACAGGTGATGCCTCTTATAGTTCTGGAATTGGGCAGTGTCATCACTGTACATGCTGCAGTTGACAAACTCCAAAGCTTATAGACTTTGAAAAACAGGAAAGTATCCCGAATCCTGAATTATGATGGACACAGAATTACAGAGTTCAAAGGGTAGGCCAATGCAATCGACAGTAAACAGAAATAAACACTTTAAAATTAGAGTAACTACAAGTTAGAGTACAGGGTAGGCCGCGCTGTGGCACTATACTTCTGAAACTGGAAAAGAAAAGATTCCTGGAGATAGCAATACCCAATCAGTAGAATATATCCACACTTCTCTTCCTAAAACAACGTAAGAAATTATGTTTGAATATTATTTGCATTACATTTTTTCCTCTATGAACTAGCCTACTGGAACTGAAAACGTAACTTCTTGTCACTTGACTGACCTCATGGTTTGGAATCAGATGCACTGCCCTCTTTTCTGAGAATTTGGGAATGAAAATAGTGCTAAAGCAGAAGTGGTCTTTGTGGAACAAAACTTTGGTTAGATTGGGGTAAGACATCTCTCCTCAAAAGTGGCACGAGAAGAACAGTTACAACAAGCCACCACTACTACACACAGGAGGAATGGTACTAGGGATCACTGTTTGCAGTAGGCTTCCAAACCTACAAACGGTACAGGGAAAAAAATCAGCAAGCAACCATTTCACAATGACACAGCAGAAATGAAGAAAAAACAGATGATCTGTGCTTGGCCTTTAACAACAGTGAAGGTTCATTGTGGTGAAGCAGTACAGAGTAGTATTTCAGCTTCAGAATTCTACATTTTGCAGGAAACAGTATGGACAGTTTTGACATAGCTTTGGCATAGCTTATGCCAGAACTCATTTCCTTCCTTTTTCAATATATACTGTCACCACAGTGTTTTTGCATGTCAGACATGGCTTGTTTCCTGTACCAACAGAAAATATGACTTCGGTTAAGGATTACTGCAGATCAAGAAATTCACACTTAATAATAACTCAAGGGAATGATCAGTGCACTGCTCAAATTCCACTGCAAGCAGAGCTATTTCTCTGTTGAGTTACGGGACGAGAGAGAAGTCACTGCAAAGAATGGCCTTACAAGAAAGCAAAACCAGTTAAAAGTGTCGAATCTGCAGAACTTTTATGAACATGCACACGTCAATTAAAAAAAGCATTAATTATTGCAAGGAAATAAGAAGTATGTCTAAAGCTACTGAACTTTGGTATTAAAAAGAATATTGTACAAAACTGCTGAAGTAGCCATAACTTCACATTTTTCTATCTCAGTATGATTTCACTATTTACTTAGTTTTCAGTGAAAAACTCTATTTTAGTAGCTGATACAAGGCACAACTGATATTTTGTCTTTAAAGTAAAATCGAACATTTCTTTCTCACTCTTTTCCCCCTTGCTTTTAAAGAACACAGTGTGAGTACCTTATTAATGAATTATTCACTCTGAATCTGCGTTCATTTCTAACGAAGCACAAAATCCTTTTACAATGTCCCCCAACTGGGTCACTTGCCTCTGAATGTCAGTGCTGGATTTTGCTGTGCACCCAAAGTCACCACAGCAGCAGGTAGCCTTTCAAGTAGATCATGATTAAAATTGAAGTCAATTCCTGCTTTACAAGTCTGTGAGCCAAGCCAATTTGTCAGCAACTGGTTGTGGGCAAAAGTACAAATTTCTATCTGGCCTACTGAATAGCTAATTTGAGTTTGTTTTCTGGAAAAACAGTAGCCTTAAAAGCCAAACACTTAAGAACACAGACAGACACTTGGCCAGCGTCACACCATGGCTTCCTTCCACACTTTGTGAAGCTAATTGGAGGCCCTAGTCTGCAAGTGCTTTGCATGCATAATGGGTCCATGGGCCATAAACATATGCCTCTTTTCCATGTAACAGCACTCCAGCTTCAATTGTGAGGGCCAGAGGAAGTGAACAAGGATAAAAAGATTATACTTACTGTAAGGAACACATTCATACTGAACTTCTAGATATTTGTATGTTCCAGGACAAGGATCAGGAAACACATCTGACCCAGTAACTACTATACACTGTGTTCGGTTGTTGCACCTGTAATGGGAAAAGAAAGCAAGCTAATTAATTTAAAATTACATTTAATTTGCAAGTTCATACTAAAGGACTACATTCAGTGCTAACTCTCTTCACACTTGGGCAGTTCAATCCATAAGACAACAAAGTTAATTAATACTAATTAGCCAAAGTCCAAAAGAATGCTTCAGGACAGTATTTCAGTTCAGGCTTTATACTTTTAAATTTGGAGATCAATGTTATCTTAACTGTCTCCACTGGTAGAGATAGCTGTACCAAGTACCAAGTTTATACTGATTTGATACTACTGTTCAACAAAAAGAAAACAAAATGCAAAGATGATATGATTGAAAAAATTTGCAATTTTGAATTATGGGTAATAACAACGAGTAATTCCTTCCATCTTTAGAGACATACATCCTGCTGAATGGTTTTACATTTCAGAGAAATTTTTCTTGTGGTTCAAGGCAATTTTTTTGGTTGGAAGAGCTATTGTAGACAACGAGCATTAGAATTTCCATTTTAATTATTTTAGGAGCAATTGATGGACTCTAAGGTTCCTCTGTTATGCTACAGGAAGCAGTAAAGAATGACTACTTGACGAAATTAAAAAAAACAGTTAAAAAGAAGAACTGCAAGAAAATTAATTAAAATGTACTTTTGAGGAGACTAAAACATAAAAGATATTTGCTTTACAATGACAGAAAATGCATTTTGATACAAAGAAAAACTTTACTACAATGCCTCTAATTGTGAGGATTTACTGAACCTCATGTATTTGAAGGTTTTTATAAATAGTACTACTACTACTACTACTACTACTACTAGATTTTAGACTACTATTATTTTTTCCAGAACAAACAAAAAACCCAAACAAAAAAATATTAGCTTGAAAGTTAAAAGTGAAAAAACAATTACCTAACCTGGAAGAGATGGTCAAAATGTAATACAGAAAAACAGTCACAAGGAAGAGGAAGAAAAAAAGAGAAGGTCAGGGAGTTTGGTGACTAAAAGGCAAAGAGCTTGGCTGATCTTCTCAGGGGTTAGTTTTGTTTGTCAGCAAACTGAATAACAGAAGTCTGAACTTAAGTAATAGACTAGCCTTTGACTCCAACTGTACATCAACTTCTCTACTGTCCTACTGCTTCCCATAATCCCTGCATACTACATATCCAAAGTTAAAATAATCTGCCTTGTATCAGTGGCTTTCCACAGCTTTACAGTGCCAACAGGTATTAGACCAACTCATGCTGCCTCCTAAAAGGTAGAGCAAACACAATTCAAAGAACTCTAATATGAATCACTTCCTTTTTTATATAGTAACCAAACTAGCACAGGGCTGGTCTGGACATGCTGTGCCTCTCTGCTGAGCAAACTCAGAAACAACAGGTCTTCTGACTGGATCAGTTAACTCTTCTCTTCTTTTTCCTCTTTTTAAGTTGCTTATTTCTACCATCCTTTTTAAGTTGCTTATTTCTACCATCATAAGGCTCACAGTTGCAGAACTGACTGGAAATAGTCAGGGATTTCTGTATATACACAACCATGGATACAGACAGATGGTGGGGAATTCACCTGCCACCTTTTCCAGAAGGCACAACCAGGTCCCCTGCACAGCTATTGCACAAATAATGTCGCCCCACTCCCATCCCAGTGGAACAGTCAGTCAGCGCAGCAGCTCTCGAAGGATGTTAGAGAGTCTGGAACAACTCTGACACATCCAGTGGCTTCAAACCCAGGCTGAAGTGGTGAAACGTGCAACCAGCTTGCTGAGAAAACCATTAATACTTTAATACATTAAGTACTCAATCTGTAACACTGAAAATGTACACCCAGGCCCTCCCAGGGAGGACAGAGTGCTGCTCTTGTGTGTGGTGTGTAGTGTGGTGTAGATAGAGGCTGTAGAAGCCGGAGAAGGCACTGTGGCCCCAAACCTCACAGGCCCCTCTGCAATATCCCCAATACAGCGTTTTTTACCTTCCGCACCTCAGGTACGCTAACCAGCATGAGAAAATCTGGGACGTAAAATTTTGTAACAGATTTCTTTTAATTTGTGTTTCTTTAGCAAAAACCTCATGCTGAAACCAAAATAATTCCTACAGGACTTCTCCTGGTGCATCATTCAGTATGATGGTTTCCACAGCTTTGAGCTGTATGAAAATTTTATTTTATACTCAAATGAGCAGCAATTAAGACAGAATTATTTATTTGTTACAAAATAAAACGAGTACATGTTGGGAGAAATTGCTTGAGAATGAAACTAACCAAGGTCGTGTTTAGCGGTGGGAAAAAGACGGACTCATTTCCCTGTGAAGAGTGGCTTTCTTCAGTTTCATTTTCCCCCAGTAAAAGACTGATAATGCTGCCATTAGCCAGGAAACTGAGAAGAACTTCATGCTAGATTTTATCAAAAGGATGTGTAATAATTATTCAGAAGAAAATGCAGGTTTTTCTCTGTGCAGTAGGTATCAGAGTCAAACTTCAGGCACTGAGTGGTATTTATAGGAAACTGATGACACTCTAAAAACTTTTGACTATTCCTTTATGAAAAATTTCACCTGCTGTGCATATGGTCACCTTCTGCCCACCTTTGGCCAAACCTAAAACTTCAATTACAAAACAATGAGCTATTCCCACTGCTGCAGTATACAGCAGTGCTACCAGGCCCACCAGCATCTCCCCAAGAAGTGCAATTACTTGAATAACTACATGAATAGTGTATTTGTGCTAAAAGTTGAAGGTTTTCACATTCAAATCACTGATTTTACTGCACTGTTGCTGTATTTTATAAAACCTGAGTAATTTACATGCACTTCTAAGATTTCAAATTAAAGACACTTGATTAGGATATTCACAGTTTAAAAAGTCGATACTCAGGTTAACTATTTTTTACATAGTTAGAGCTCATATTTCCATTAGAGTGAGACCTTCAAGAAAAACCAACAGCAACTATAGCAGCTGTCAATCCTAATTCATGGGTTACAAAGAAGAGATGAAGAGTAAGTGGACTTTGTAGAGGTAGTTCTGAGACAAGTAATTCAGGGTATTTACACTACTGTGATTTGTTCTCTGGATAAATTAAAGCCTTCTGTTCAGTGCACTGTTTTTATCTGTAAAACCAGGGATACTTCTCTGTTAGTTTTTGTCCTATAGTTCTGCTTCTGTCTGCAAAAACCATTTTACAAACTGGTAAGGATTTCAGTTGAGCTTCTTTAAGTCAAGAAGCACAGAACTCTGTGGTATATTGGACAAAAGAGACTGCACTCTCCACAGAATAGCTCTGAACAGCAGATTATCCTACATGGCTACAGATTATCAAAGCTACCTTATCACTGCTATAGCAGAACTTCATAATTTTGAGAAACCTTTACAATTAAAAACAGTGTGCCTGAAGAAGAGGATATTGCACTGTTACAGCCTTAAATCTGCTGACCCATTCATTTTTGTAATGGGCAAGCATCTTCTGCATCACAGGATTCTCCAAAACAAGACTACTGTGGAAATAAAGTGCCTGGGAATTTGCAAAATTGGCCTAGACACCATCAGGGGAAAAAAAAAATCCAAACCTCAAAAACCTGAACTGGCAAACAACTTGAAGTTCCTCATTCATTTTAACTAAAGTTATTTTTTCTACAAAACATACTGTTAATTCGGTCCATCTATTCAAACTTATTTAGAATTGTTCCAATTCTGGTGGATACAAACCAGCTGTAATTTCTGCAAACTTAATAAGACAAATCACAAATACTTTGGTGTTTCAGTGTTTGTAATGTAGTTTTAAATTCTCTGTAGGTTTTAAGTAACATTTAAGTGTTCTGCAATCTACATAACTGCCTACTTCCCCAGCATAAGTCAAAATACAGACATTTTCAGGGAGTTATGTACAATCTTAAAACTCATAGTATCTCACACTGAGAAATGTCTTCATGCTCAAGAACAATTCACAAGATTCACGAAGATTTATGATACAATGACTTTGTCATTTACAAGGAAATACAGCGGATCAGCAAAGAACTCTGTATAAACTTGGTAACAGTTAATTTAGGAAAGGTAATACATGAATTAAATTAGAAACACTAGTTAGGAAAAGGCTACCTGTAGTAGTGAAAGAATGATAATTCAGGTTCTTGTGCTAGCAGCGACAACGATTTTACAAGGGGAAATGCAGGAATTACCACTATTCTCATGAATGCAAGGAGCAATTGTGTACTCTGACACTCATTTCTTCTGTATTTTAGTATGAATGAAGAAAGGTTACATCTTCATAATGCACATACATCACTTAAGAGTCATTTAAAAATCAAATGGAGTGTTTAATTAACAGTTACAGTATAATGTCTGAACTCCTTTCACCTCAAGAAGAAGACTGTGCAAATGAGGAATGGCCCTTCACATTTCAGATGAATACAGAAAGAAAAAGGAAAGGAAAGCAGCTCGAGCAGGGCTGTTATTATCTTCTGCTCATGATGTAGCCATGCCCCTGGTGCATCCATCCTCCCTGCTCAGCTTTAAGGACTGCTGTATTTTCCATGACAATATGTTTGTATTTCAACTCTAATCTTGACTTGTGCAATTCCCAACAAATTGCTTTTGTTTTTTTAAAAATTATTATTGCTATCTTATGCTTCTTATTGCAGTTTTTCACGTGCAATGTATGGAGATGAGATTCCATGTGCAATCTATTGTGTGAGGTGTTTTAATCAATAATCTTGTTCTGCTGATTAAGCAGGGGCTTCTGTTTTGGCAAGATAACATTAGTTTCTCCTGTCGTGCTCCCAAAGCTATTGGGAATCTTCAGCAGATCATTAGATATGCTACAATAAAGCTTTGGTACATTCCCTTTTCTTTCTTAAATTACTTCTTCACTGTCCTATCATTCGTCGTCATTGCTGGCACTGCATTATTATTACAGCTCCCCTGAAACTTGCACTAGAGCTATGTCTGCAGGCCATAGGATGCCATTTTCAATTGAAGCTTCTGCTTGAAAATATAAATTAAGAAAATTTCATTATCTCCTGCCAAGGGCCATTATTCACCATAGTTCTAAGGAAGATTAAAAATGCACAATCTATGGACTTGAACAAATACTACAGCATTAAAATGAAAAACACAGTGTATCATGACTGGACCAGAAAGTGAAGCACTGGGATCTGAGAAACAGATTCTGGAAAGAAATTAGCACTGCATGGATCAAACTGACTGAGGGAAGAGGTCATCTTCATGGGCAAGTCACATCTGACACAGAAAGATACATACTTTGACAAAGATAGTAACATAAAAGAAACATCATGTTATTTTGAAAAGGATATGGATTAATGTATAGCCATAAAAGAACTATCAAAATAATTTTGCATATTTCTAATGGTGTATTTCTGTGAATGCAGTGTTTCCTTAAGTTGGGTAAAATGCAAAACCAGGAAACAGTCACATGTAATTCACTGTTTAAAAAAAAAAAAGATACAATATAAACCCACATTTAATAAATAAAATTCTTAAAAAAAACTATCTTGGTATGTTTTGAAACTTTCAAGTCAGTTCTGACAATATTTCTCTTTCAGCATATTGATTAAATACTTAAAAGCTAGCACGATGGCATGTTCCTGCATATCGCCTGCAGCAACCTGCTTAAACACCACTTGAGGCACGTAAACTCCGAGTTGTAGCACCACATACTCCATATGGTCTTCTTGTTCACTATTCACCCTGGGTGAGCTGCAGTCTGAGTAAAAAGATATGGGAATATGGGATGAATGCACTTCATGTGATGATTTACACTGAAAAATTCCTGAACCTCATTACCCAGAGTAAGTAGTCGTCTTTACAGATGTATTCCTAATGGTCTGCAACTGCCATGTGAGAGGTGTTTTTGCTTTTGTATGCATATTCACTAAACCTCCATTCCTGTCATTAAATGCAAAGTTACATATGTACAAAGATGTCAGATATTACTTAAATGTTTTGTTTTATTACTTTTGTCTTGGAAAGTATGTATAAAATTTACATATAAAATAGAGAACAGAGATTTCATTTTAGGGGTGTTTAGATGCATAAGTATGAACAAAGACATGCCACAGTAGATAAATTTAAAGGAATGTATTTAAATTCTGAGTTTCAAATTCACCTCACAAGCCATACATTATCACATACTGAAACCTAATGAGTTAGCAATTTAAGCCTAACCAAAGCCTGGAAAAAAGAGCTGCTAAGAAAATCCAGTCTTCCTATAAAGCCTGGATTTGAAGCAGGACTGGCCAGCCGTTGCTGTCATTTCCACAGTGCTCAAGCACTATCCGTCGCATGCAGAATGAGTGAGCAGGTGCATCCTACAGAGCCTCACGCCCTTAAGGATAGATATATAATCCTGGAACCGGCCTTTTAAAATCCAGGAAGACACACTGACAACATTGTTTATTCATGTTGCAGTGGGTTTGTTCACATTTTTATTTTCTGTGAGATAAGGATTAGGAGGAATGCAAAGCATATTCTTTATATTTAATGAATATAAAGAAGTTTATTAAGAGAACTAAAAGAAAAAGGAATAATAAGGGTCAAAATAAACCTTCAGAGCACTTCTCCCCCATCCTCCTCCCTCCTCCCACTTACAACATAAAAACACAAACTTGAGATTATTTCAGTCAGTTTACCACCTCTATAATAGTCTTTCATCAGTTCACTTAGGGAGAGGGTTCTCTTTTGCCCATGCTATGGGGCTTCTCCACAAGAAACAGTCTTCTCATGGCTTCAATGTCACAGCACAACAGCCACCCAGGATGGTTTTCTGTTGGCATGTGTGAGTCCCTTCCCTTGATTTACAGCTTTCTCCACAACTGTTTTCCAGGGTTCACTTGTAGCTAATGTAAGGGGTACTAATTTAAGGAGGAGCAGTTCAAGAGCAAAGGTTCTCTTCATCTATCTCTGCGATCATCTTCATCTCTAGTAACAGAGGTCTTCTTCTTTTTTCCCTGGGAGCAAGGGTCTTCACTTCATCACTAATTCTCTCTGTTCAGGCTTCTCATTGGATCACAACTACTTCAACATTTACTTATTTCCCCACATTCATTGCTTGTGGCTACAGTTTGAACGCTCTACCCCCCAGGCTTATCACGATATTACAAGGGAGTCTCTGATGTCTCATAGTCCATCACCACAGCTTTACAAAACAATTTCAGCTTTTAGGTTTTGAAGCATCTCCTCTACCTCCTCTCTCTGGGCTTCAGCTCCTTCTTCACTGACTTTGGTGTCACTATCATGGTGTTTATTCTCATGCCTTTACCTTTCCCTTCTTTCCTTTAACTCGGAGGCAGATTGATGTCTGCAGGTTTCATCTCTTCTGGGAAACTTAACAGTGCTGAAGGAGTTAATCTTTACATATGCTGGGGCCTTGCAAACTGGAACTTATCTTTCGCTGGTGCTCACACGATCTCTGCCGTGCGGCTGGATGAAATTCACTGCATGGTCCCGGCCTCAGTTGAGGGGGACAGTTTCGGCCGTGCGGCTGCTTGCAGCTCCGGGGTGGTTTTCTCCTGGCCAGCCCAGCCCTGTGCTGCCGTGCCGGGGACTGATTCGGCCGAGCCGCATCAGTGCAGGGTCATGGCCCGGCCCGGCCCGGCCCCACCGGGCCTCGCGGACCGCACTGGGGGAGGCTGCTTTAACGGAGCAGGAACGGCTGAGATGTTTAGCTGAGCCGCGACGCAGGGGCCGGCCCGCCCCGAGCAGACCCACGGCCCGGCCCCACAGGTTCGCGCAGGCAGGGCCCAGCCGGGCCCCGTGGGCAGGCCTAGCCCGGCCCGCCGGGCTGAGCAGGCCCCCAGTGACCCATCCAAAGACCAGAAGCTAAAGAGAGATTCCCCGCTCTCCCCACGGCTTAAATATGCAAATTTCGAGAAGCGCTATTGGTCCAAATGATTGTCCATCAAGTCAGGTTCAAACCACCGCACGTGTAAGATTTTCTAAACATTATTTTTAAGTTAGACGTCTCAAAACTGTTGCAGGGGAATGAGCAAGCAAAAAGAAAATAGCACGTATTTTACAGAACTCAGAGAGAAAATGGATTAAGTGAGCTGTGCTTGGTAGTTTTCATAATCTAAGAAAAATAGGAGATACATGAGAAGGTATGATAGTAGAATTTGGCCGTAAGAGCTGTGTCTAGATATTGGTGACTCTCCTATGACTGCTAAAGCAGTGAGGCATCCTAGAACTTGGTTTGAAAATTCATGAACCAGCCCTGGGGTTTTCTATGCACCTGGCAATGTGACCATTACAGTAATAAATCTGGGGAATTTGGACGAAAAATATTTCAGGCAAAGAAAAAAAAAAGTTTTTTTTCCTTCTGTTTTCTTTTTAAATATCATATTAATGATTTATTAAATCTTCCTAATTACCAAGTAAACATATATAAGGAAGCTAAATAGTGTATAATTAATATTGTTGGAGAAGGTGCACCATAGACTTGTTTTTTCGCCCAATAAAAAATGCAATAATATTTAACTGTGCTTTCCTTATACAATGTGATCTTGTGGGAGTCTAAGGGTACGCATTAAGCATAAAAACTCCAAATAGACAATACAGCATAAAATATGCAACTCCCATAGGCCTTTTCTTAGAATTACCAAGTCTGATTCACTATCAATGAATGCGTATGGCAAAGTAATTTAACAATATTTCTTGCTTTCAACCTCTTCTTACAACTTTAATACATTTAGCTATGACCCATTTGCCTTTTAGTATTCATGTCTCTAAGTTCAAAGCAGTCACTGTTAAAATGAGGAATCTTCTCACTTACACACATCTAAGCTATCAGAAATAGTTTTTTCTTGATACAGTTCATCCTTGTTCTAATACTTTGCTTATTGGTGTAAATGCTATTATTATGGGGTTATCATTAACCTGAAACTGGAGCATCAGATAAAATATGGAGAGGGGGAAAAAAAAGAAAAACGAAAAGAAAATGTGGATTCCAATGGAATATATAACTCCTGCTTTCTCTCGGTATTTTTAGGTGCTTTTTATAATCCCACTTTTCTATCTCTACTACTTTCTACCACATATACCAAAGGCCTACTCGACCAATCAGAGCTTGTGAGGAGATAGCTGTAAATCAAGGACGGTAAAACTAAGTATCAAAGATGCAATGATGTGTGCAAAGTAAATGGAACAGTCTCCGGGTGAGGTCTGCATAGGTGCAAACCCGAACCTCGTAACAGCATGAAGAAGAGACCTGTTCTTTAAAGAAAATGTTTCTAATGCAACCTCACTTGAGGAATAAGAAATGAAAATACAGTAATTTTGATAATAATAATATTTGCAATATTATTTATGTGCATGCATATTTGCAAGCAAGCTGCAGCATGGGATTAGAGGCAGTGTACATCTTAGAACACCAACTAAGCCAAGCAGATCTGCACTGCTGAAAAGTAATAAGTTCAAAAGATTCAATTAAATGTTTCACCATTTAGACAAAATAAATAGCCTGCAGCTATGCTTACTTACTAATGAAAACTTTAGCAGTGCAGCATTGTCGTATCTGCGCCATTTACACAGATTATTCACACCGAATGAGCACGAGTGCCAGCATCACGCCTCGTGTGTTGAGCAAGTTTCAGGGGAGAAATGTGGGGCTGTGTAATAAACCCAGAGCTTTACGAAGGGGCACTTATTTCAGAGGCACAGAGCTAGAGAAGAGCTATAGAAAATCCAAGAGAAAATCCTGAAGCATAGTATCTGATCCTTAAGAATAACACTGCAACAGACCTGCAGGAGAAGAGACTACCAGGTAGAGAGTATAGGATAAGAGCAAAAACGCTTTAAAATTCTTTTTTTGCAGCACTGTTGATCTTTTTTATCCATGGCTTGGCATGCAGCATATTCATAATGTAGTTAAAGTTACATAACTTAGGACAGCTTCTGAGTCATTATTAAATGAGTAACTTGAAGAATTACAATATTGAAAACATGTAGCCTTATTCGTCACGTTAATTTGCACAGATCTGAAATACATTTTTAAAAATCACCCCCTTTAATTACTAAAAGGTATTTTAGGTGACAGGTATGATTTGTCACTGCAGCTTTTGAAACACAGAAGCCTTCCTATACTTTCAATGCTCACACTTCCACCAGATCTCCAGGTCTGTGCAATGCAAATTCAGCTTGATCCGCCATGGGTCTCCTGAGCTTAACACATCTCTTCTGCTTACAGAAATACATATTCAACAAAAACTATTTTGCCTCAACAGGAAATTAAGATTTAGTCATTTACAGAATTGGCCACTGAGACAACCGAATTCCATACAGTCCTTTGGCTTCCCTGTGCAATGGGCAGGAGGAGGACAATTTCATATGGGGCATGCAGTGGGGGCAACCCTAATTCAACTTTAACACAGGCATTCACCTTGAATAATTAAAAATATTATAGCCTGTGTCAATTAGGAGAAATTATTTATAAAAATGTTCACCTATTGCAGTCAGCATATGGAAAAATGATCATATTTTTAGCAAGGGAAATGGGAAATCACTATGGGATGCCCTACTTAGATTAAATTAGCAAGATCTTGTTATCAGACCATATAAAAGATACACCATAATAAGATGTGACCTTGCAGAACCTTGGAGCCAATCTGTGATTTTTTTCCCCCTATAACCCTTCCTAATTATCTGCAAAGTTACAGACCCTTTTGTGGCAGATTATTTTTCTGTGAATAGTGAGGGGTTTTGGGCTTTTAAATATTTAATTAGTCTTCTGATATGAGAATTGTTGCACATGCCAACTGCTTCGATTTTCAAACTGTGTTCATCCTAATTATGTTCAGATTTAGATTGGTCATCCCAAACCTCTCACTCTTGTAATTATTTACTCCTTAAAGATCATTCAGCAGAGAAATATTTTTCACCCTTATGGTTCTTTCTTTCCACAAATGGCTTTTCTGGTCCGTTAATTACCCACTCAGAGGATTAGAGTTTGTAATAATGCAAGAGATCTTGCATGTAAGATGGGTTTTACAGGGTGAAAAAGAATAAATTGTTTTTTGTAAACTTGCCTTGGGGAATATCCCCTTTTTGGGTTATCGTTTTCATCAACAGAGGCCATGTGCCCACTGCTGCATATCCATCAATTCCGTAGAGCTACAGAGTGACTCAATTATAGAGCTCAACAGAACTCAGAGCAAAATGCTGAGCAAGAGGCTAAAGACAATTTGGTTATTTTAAGAGATTTATAAAAGTGAAATCTGGTAACAAGAAGGTACAATCCTCTTTCTCATAATTTTTAGTGCAGATTTCATGGTCTTAAAGTTACACATATTTAACTGAAAACTAATAATAAAATTACAACTTTTCTCATTTCATCTTCTAATTTTTTCCAGTAGTACTGTCCCTTGGTAGATCTTTAATCAACTCTGTAACAGTGGTGTCATTTCCTATTAAAATGTGTCTGAGAGTCCTCACTACAAGTACTTTCTTTTCTTCTAAAAGGAATGCCTGTCACAAAAGCACAGTTATTCATTACCCACAGTGATGTCTGGATCTAATTATCATCTGGAAAGCTTGCAGGGCTTCCAGGTGTAGGAATTCCCCCGCAAAAGTATGCTGTTCTAACTTGGAAAGCACAATCACACTTTTTCTTTGCAGTCCGAAGTTAAGGGATTAAATTACTGATTTGAACTGTGTACTCTCTGATTCCTGGAACTTCCAGTTTTAAGCCCAAGAAAGTTTAGGGGACTGCTTCCGTTTGCATGTTCCCACATCTGCAAAAATCCTGTCTATTCTGCAGTTGGTTTTTACACAAGCCATGCAGATTCACCACTGTAAAACATACATCAGAAAATTCACTGGTCTCTTTGTCAATGCACAGATAATCTTTAATTTTGTCAAAAATATTCATTATCTAATCCTTTTATCAACCTGTCTACCACTGAAGGATTCTCGTGCCTGCACAATTAAAAACCGTATGTTAGCCATACATAATACTATGTTACATTTGATGCAAATCCTTTACTACTGAAATAAGCACTGGGCTGACAGCAGGAAGTGGCTGATAAGAAAGCAACAAGGCACTGCTGATGGCATTCATGATAAGTGAGCTCTAACTCTTATGTGTTCTGTCTACAGTACATTACCCAAAGTGCTCCTGTTTTAAATGTGACTCCAGGAGGTGTTCTTTTGCTGCAGCTCTGTCACAAAGGCAGCAAAATTATCCAAGAAAGCTAAATACACAAAGTAAATTATGCTTTTCATACCCACCAGTGATGCTGGCACCAGAATAATATAATGAAAGTAATATCACTGCTGCTACATCCTAGATGAAAAAACACCTACAGTTTCATGAGTGTAACAGTAGAGTTGAACTCAATGTCTGTAATAAATTCAGTAAACAGGGAAAGATTATGGGTTCAGAACAGTCACGTTATTGCTACACTTACAATTCAGCCTAAAAGAAAGTATTTAATAGAGCACAAACTCTTGAGTTAAGGTGAAACAATTTTACAGTGCTGGAAAAATATGTGTATTTAATACATTTCCAAATTGCTCCTTCATCATAGAGATATGTATCACAGGAAGCAAGGTATCTGAGAAGCAGCGAACAGTAAGGTTAAAGAGCACAGATTACTGCTAAGAAAGGACTATAGATGCCTTTGCACCTACAACAGCAAAATACACATCTTGCCAGATGAAACATTGCTCTGGTTGGTGTCACTAAGAAGGAGTAAGACTTCTTCCTCCAAAGTGCTCAAAGTGCAGGACTTTGGCCAGGGCAGCTTGCCCAATGAAGTGATTTTTCTGCCTAATTTCTTCTCTTTTCTTCTGTCTTGCATGTGTATGTGTGTTTGTGTCTGTGTGTGTGTATATGTAGTAGAACAATTTGAAATTCAAAGGTTCCTATAGTTACTGTATTACGGGGTAAACCTGAAAAAAAATGGCTTTCAGTAGTAAATTTGTAGTAAAGCTTCTGTACTGCAAGTGTACTGTAAATCAGGTTTGACATAGAAAAAAAATTCCTCCCGGTAAGAACCTTTCCTTCCCATTGATATGCCTACAGTGGGCTAAAAATATCCTGAATACTGAGTATTCGGTCTATGTAACACTCTTAAGACTGCATTAACTTCATTGCAGTAACTTGTTTTATAGGCTCAGTTCATCATGACCTATAAAATGTTAAGCTGAAGTGCTTTAAATATCTGCTAACACCATGTGCAAGCCTGGGAGTACAAGGCACGGTGCTGTGAAGCGGCAAAGACAGCGCTCTTCTGAGAAAGTAGCAC
>VYZQ01066732.1:0-11678 GCA_013400655.1 Mystacornis crossleyi | reverse complement strand
CCTAGACAACAAAAAATTACAATCGCCAATGCAGTTATAAATAAATGAGATATAAGAACTTTTAATATTTTGTAAGAAATTGGCAACATTCTTCTCTGCTTGCAATATAGCACAAATTGAGCAATTTTGGAAAAGATTAAGCAAGACAAGAGACAGCTTTTCTACTTAATGAGAGGATCTAAGAAAGAAAAATATGAAAGCAAACTTCCAAATTGCTATAAATGACAGACAAAAATAGAAAGCAAAGTGTCAGATGATCTTTGCCATTTGTT
The DNA here is from genome assembly GCA_013400655.1 of Mystacornis crossleyi. Classification (NCBI taxonomy): domain Eukaryota; kingdom Metazoa; phylum Chordata; class Aves; order Passeriformes; family Timaliidae; genus Mystacornis; species Mystacornis crossleyi. The sequence continues at coordinate 11,406 of VYZQ01066732.1, read as the reverse complement.
CAGACAAAAAAAGAGAACAAAAATTAAAAACTCTTTTAGCATAGATAATCTGAACCAATGTCCTACATGTGATCACAACTTTATTTTAACGTTGAACAAAGCATAAAAGTAGAAGATGGGGGAAGTTCAAAAATACACTTTGCTATCATAAACTTACAGCTGATTAAATGAAAGGACTGAAAGGGTAAGATTGAAATTTCAGCTTTCCAGTAACAGTCTGATGTCACTTCAAGCAAGACTGTGCCTCTATATTTGTCTCTGACTACCTTAATCTGTATATTTGCAGTGAACATATGGAAGACTTTGATCAAAACACAACATGCATTTTACACAACAAGGAAGTCTACAGAGAGGCACTACATTTACAAAAGCAATTGAAGGTGGTTTCAAAGGGAGTTGACAGATTAGAGGATGATGACACTGCTGCTGCAGTCTCGATGGAAATCTGGCTTGATCTAATTAACAGCTACGAACTAGAACCACAAGAAGATAATTCAAACATGATTTAAAGAAGTTATATTACCTTTTTAATAGTGTAGAGATGGAGCCTTTCCCTTACTGATCACAAAACGAGTCACAGGTTCAATACAGAAAAGGAATAAAAGACCTGATATCCTTAATTTACCTCCAACATTTGAAATTGAAGTCTGAGATCCAGCCCAAGTATTTGACTACAGAAGTAGAAAACCGCATATTCACATAAAAATCATAAAAAAGTGTAAGAGTCCCACTCATCACAACTCAAGTGAATAGGTAAATCAAAATGGAAGTCTATTTTTAAGAAGTAACAATGTTACTAGGTGTTACCATGTTCAAACAGAACAGATGAAATGAAGCACGGCAGGCAGGACAACTTGAGTATTTCATTTGACACATCTGTGTACATGCACCAGAAAGCTTCCAGGTTATTCCCCTCCCCTTTTTGTTCAGATTCCTCACCCTAGGAAAAAGACACTGTGAGGAAAACTTCCAACCAATCCTGAAGTCATTCAGGCTTTTAGTTTAAGCCAGTAGCAATGCCAGTGACTGATTTGTGCTGACATTTCCACAACTGTCAGTAGTAGGTGACTGCTGCCTGTATATGGCCTTTAGCACAGGACTTCTGGTGAATCAGAGCTCTCATGCACCTTTTGTACTAAAAATACTTTTACTGGCAGTTGGGAACATGATTTAGAGGTGGAATTGGCAGCACCAGGCTAATGGTTGGATTCAATGATCTTAAAAGTCTTCAACCTAAATGATTTTATGATTCTTGGTTGGTTCTTCTGTCTTCTCTGAATGACAAGCGCTGTCACTAAGAGAATGTAACTTGTGCTTCTATGCAGGTGTATGCTTGTACACACATGTATAATGACATATAATCATCCTGGCATGTAATCATTCTGACATTTTCCATTGCAGAGAACTACTGTCAGGAACTACGGCAGTGATTTACTGCATCTACTGAAAAATACAGCAGCCATTTGGAAACATTCTCAGGGCTGTTTGACCACCTGAAAGACAAGGAGATAGAGAATCTCCAAATAACTGAATTGTTTCATTCTCCTTGAAGTTATCTTCCTTTTTTTTAATGTTTGTTTACAGAACTTAAAAAAACCCCAAACCTCTAATTGCCACTGGTAGTTTTTATTTCCTTTAAATATTATTAGATAGAAACAATATTACCTGAATAGCAAAGTGGCAATTACAATTCAACATTTCTTTCAGTATATATCTCTCTCTGTACTAATGCAGGCATTTTTCCACTTTAGTCCTCACCATGATATGTGTATTTTTACCTTTGTGTCATAATTTTGTAGGCGTCTGGAAGGAAGCACTCTGTGTTCTCCATCTGGAAAGGGTCAGCATCACAGATCTTGTCATCTGTCCGTCCGTAGTTCGCGCTTTCTATCATGATAACATCGCTTCCTGGACACCGCAGGTCAATGGAGTAGCCTTCGCAGGAGAGCTCCCTCCTAACCAAACCAAACGGTAGTGCTGCTCGGCTGAAACCTTAATAAAAAAAACAAGGACAAAACAGGATTGAACCTAAAGGATATATTGCATTGGACTATTCTTCCTCTGTCACATAAGCACTAACTCTCGTGTGCTAAAGGAAGTAAAGGAACATTTATACAGTTTGACCTGGTACCCTGTTAAGTGAGGCATCTTTCATGGAACTGTCACATCCCTACACCACGGCTGCTCTGTCCTTAATCTGGGAAAGGAGGAAATTCCTTTTCACTGCTTCTAATCCTGGGCAGGGCAGACAGTGGTGCCTGTCTGCATGGCTACACTGCACGTTCCAGTTTCCACCTCTTTTCTCACTGCTTCTGTCTCCATTCCTTGGGCACAGTCAGACAGGCTGTGTCTGGAAGCGGGAAGCAGCAGAGCAGGCAGGATTTTCAGAAGTGATTTTAAAAAAGAAAACAATACAATCACAAAAAAGCCCAAAGCCATGGTTCCAACTTCCAACTTCATTAGTCTTTCTTACTTTGTGTCTCCCTCTCTCCAGGAAGAGTTGGTTACTTTTGCTTAGCTATTTTGTGACCTCAGCATGGACATGATCCAATATACATGCTGACACTTCATCTAGTTGAACTCCAGTGCTCCTTACTGTGTCTTTTACATAAATTAAACTACATGTAGATAAGATTTTGAAACAAATACAGAAAATATCAGTACCACAAATCACAGATGTGCACTGTATAAAACCTCCTCATCTCTCACAAAAATGATACACGTTTCACAGAACTTTAATTTTTAACATGTTTTTCTACATAAAAGAATTCCTAAAAATAAATAACTTCTCCAATGAAGCAGTATGAAATACTTTAGAAACAAAACAAGGTTCAGCTATTCATCCAGATGTTTATACTTTTAGAGACATTTCTTAATGCAAAAGAATATATTACATCAGAATAAAACTATCTGTATACTACAGCCTCTTGTACACAGTTACTGATGGATTATTATTAAACAGTATTTCTGTTTCTTACAAAATTGTGCAACTTTTGGAAGATGAGCTGGGTAATGCGGCGGTGTTAAAAACCTATTTCTTTATAACAGTGAATCCTAAACTTTCAGCAGAATTTCCTATTTTTTTTTAAATGCTTTCATAATACAGTGGCACAAGGCCATTAATATTTTGGAGACCAGTTGTCACAGCAAAAAGAAATAGCTGCTAAATATGGAAAGTTGGAGCTCTATGGGTTTTGAAAGCAAAGAAAATAAACTTTTGTTAAAAAGTATGATGCATTAGAAGAAGTAAGGAAGCAAGTATCTGAAAAAATCAAGAACAACTTGAGATAACTCCTTGATAGTAAATTTTCCCATGAACCAGAGGCTATCACTTTTTCTATTTGAATTAATATCTGTGGCTTAAAACTCCTACTATATGAAGATGATTATCGGTAAAGGCTGCAAAAGTTTTTTATAATGGTCATGCAAGTAAAAGGACGTGGCTCCTGGCAGCCAGAGCCCATCTTCCCATCCACCCCTCCTCCACCTGCATGTCCCTGCTTTGCCCTAGCACCAGCACCAGCTTTTGTACAACTTGTGTAATGAACTTATGCCAGGGGCTGGTCTGATCCTCCCCTCCCTCTCCTGCAGGAAACTCATGAGGTCCCAGAGGAGCAGATCTTTGACTGGGCATGAATTTGCCCAGTCACAAGGGGAACAGTTGGCCAGAGCCCAGTGACCAGGTCTGCCTTTATATTTTGTGGAATCATATCCTACAGGTAACCAGTTCTGTTACTCTGCAAGTATGTTTCAGTATTTGTTAATAAGGGAAGAAGCCATATTGCTGTGGAAAGCATCAAGTTCTGCCTCAAATTCACTCCTGGCCGTCAGTTTAGCTGCACACACCATGAGCAATAACAAACACTGTTATTAGAGGCTTGCTGAGGTGTCATGGGCTGAAAGCTGGAAAGAGCTAAAACACGAATCCCTCACGTTAATATCCTACATGTTCCTCCCATGCAGCAAATTAATACAATGAAGACAGAGTTGCTCACGGCTCAGCGAGGGCGTGAAACGGGCACAGGGAGGGGTACACGCAGAGTCCCCACCACACGTGAATACAGCAGCTCCTTTGATTAATTACCATCACAACAGCCGCGGTGGGACCAAATGTAATGTTGCTAGTCACTGCCATTCCTACATCCTACTGCTCCTGTCAAATGTAATGCCGTCCCCGGGAAGCTCATCCCTCCAGCTGGCAGCAATAGTGTCTGTATCTCCTGCACTCAGCAGGGATTCCCTGGCCTGCGGCACTACCACAGCCTGGCTGGGGGAGTCCACCCACCCCAAACTTTTTCGATTTCCATCAGCAAGAAGAGGAACAGCACCTACAGATGTGCAAACAGGTGTTTGCAGGAGGGAAGGGGCACAGGGTACAGCTGCTGAGGTGTCAGGGGCCTCGTGCAGCAGCAGCTCAGGATAGCTATGGGGCCAGGGCTGACAAACCCACACCCAGCTCCCTGTAACAAGCACTGACCCTTACTGCGGGTCCTGCAGCACAGGATCCACTTCTGCTAGGAACTACTCGGAATTCCAGCACAAGACCTCTGCAGCTTGCTACAGAGAAATCAGCAGCCTGCAAATCTTACTTCATCATCTATGGCAACGGCTATAATGACTATGAGTGTGTTTTATCCTGCAGTTTTTCCCCCTACAGGCATCTGCAAGAAGTTCTGTATTAGGACAAACATTAAAAATGTTAGAGCAAGGTTAGATCACTTCACAGGCAACAGAAGACACACCTGAGATTGCAATGTAGCAAAAGCATTGCAACATTGCAAAAGCAGCAAGCAATAAAGCAAGACAATGCAGCATGCGTTAGGTGGGAACGCTGTTCTAAGGAATCTCTGTGGTGCAGAAAGAATTTTAACTAAATAAAGTAAATAAATTCGAAGTCCAGTAGAAGAGCTGCTGTGATCTTTATGCTGAAGCTTTATTTGTAATTTTTTCCTATACCAAAGAAAAAATAAGTGTATCAACAAGCAAAGTGTAATTCAATCCATCTTGAAATCCTGACAATCGAAGAAAGAACTTGTGGGAGGCCCTGTAAGCGAAAAATCAATATTGCAGCTTTGTGCCGTGCAAATGTGAATACTGCCAAATAGCAGTGCTTAGGGTAAAATGAACTGTTTTGCTCCATTTTCTCCTCTCTGAACAAATGATTTTGAAACGACAGCTTTTTTTTGCAGCTATAAAATGTCAAGCAATAACTCCCTGTGCTTTAGGCAAGTGATTGGAATAAATACCTCTTGGCAACAGGTGCAATGACTTAGGACTGAAATTCATTTACATTCAGGAGATAATTCCTGATAAACAGATGCACTGCCACAGGATGGAAGTCTGAACAACCGGCATCTGAATGCTTCAGCATCATTCCAGAGTTTTTTAGACATAAGTATGTGGCTGTGTCAATAATTACTGTTGTCGCCAGTAACTTTGTATCTCCCATGCAATTCCGCATGAGTATTCCCAGCACTGTATTTTCTTAACCAACTTGTATTAAACCTGCTGCTTGCCTTACCGCATCTCGAACAAACCTATTTTGTTTGGCTGTCCTCCGGCAGCTGAAATCAACATTCCTCCTCTTCCTGCTAATTGCTTCAAGGCAAACTGCGCCCTGGATGACACCGCTCCTGCTGTCTGCTGCCCAAAATGCGCCCCGATTGCAAAGGCAGTTCTGGTGCCTGGGCCGGGACTTCCAGCACAACCGAAGCATTAACTCAAATAAGTGTCTATTACCTAACACAACATATGCTGCCTCTGATTCACTCGTGCTTGTGTGTATTAATTAGTGCTCTATGCCAGTTTTTAATTTATTTTTTTAATGGAAGAAGATTAACACCTGATGACTAAAAAAACGTTATTTCTGTCCTGCTGACCGTTTTGATTATAGAAAAGTTTCCTGGCAAACATACATTTCCTGAACATTTTCTCTGCTCACAAATTAGTTGAGTGCAGGTTCTTTATTGAAAGGAGCAAATAAACTGCTTTTGTAAAATCGCATTTCTAAGAAAAAACGTAGAGGGGATGTTTAGTGGCAATATACATTCATTAATGCTTTATTGATCAATCCACATAGAAAGATGAACTGAAAGGAAAAATCACAATCAAAAATCTCTCCTCTGATACTTTAGTCTATAAAATGAAAAGTACAAGTCCTATGAAAGAACTGTAACTCAGAATCATGTTTCGGAAATACAGTAACTCAAATTTGGCTTAAAAATTTTAATTTAAGTTTGCAAAGCCTTATTTACTATTCCACTGTCTTGGTTCCTTCAGCGAACTATTTGTCTTTACAAAGATAACCTAAATTTGTCAAAATGCAAAGAAAAGTTAATAATTCACAGCATCCTGCCCACTAGCATACCATCTTTTTGAGCTGTCTATAGTAAGAGAGTGTGCTAAGTTTGGTAGATAAAAGCAAAAAGGCACCACCACATTTGAATGTTCACCCAATAGAGAGGAAAAACAGTGGAATGTAAACAGGCTAACATCAGTACTCGACATCAGAAGCAAGGACCCTTTGATTAAAACTTAAAGCACAGAGAAAGTCAACATGGAAGTATAAAATTATTTCAAAGAATGCCGATACTGGAAGAACTGAGAACCCAAAACAAATCTCTGCAGAAATAAATATATATGTCTCTGTGAGCAAGGAAATATTGCTTCTTGTGTTATTTGGCTGTAACAGAAAGGTCTTTTGAAAAGAGCACATCTTTTCAAACAGAATGTTTACAGTTGTCTCTTTCACAATCTCTTTTATTTTACCATATCATGCAACTTGATGATTTAAGTTCTACACAAGATGAAGTGATGTGTCCTGGGCAGCATTTCAATAATATATGTTTAACAAATGCAAACCCAATGAAAACTGTGCTGAGAATCCTCTCCCTCTCCAGTGAAGTGCATACGTGCACAGAGACAGCTGAACACACTTCGCCATCTGAAAATCATGCAAATGCTCAACATGGGCTCCTCAAAGCTTTTGTAATTCCACAGACAAGTCTCAGCATCCTGCAGTTTCTAAAGAACCCCACGAACTCTGTCAAGGGAGACTTTTCTCTCAGCACTGTGTATATTTCACATAGACAAGCATGTTATTTTGTTAAACAGCTTTTAAATTATCCAGTCCTGGTCAACAGATCACTACCAACTACTACAAAAGACAGAGGCAATTTGAATGACAACTGTGCTTTCTCATTCTATTTTTGAAGGAAAAAAAGTCATTCTGGCAAGCACGTCTATTAAAAGATTACATTGGCACAGTAAGAGCTTCTGACATCGCACAGAGGTCTGGAGTTCACAGCACTCAGCTCCTCTTTCAGGGAAGCCCAGCAGCCGTGCAGAGCCAGCCTGTGCAGCAGCCCGGCACACAAAACCCCACTGTTCAGTCGGGGTCAAATTAGGCAGGAAGTGATCATTTAAAAAATATTCTCCTACAGCTGGATTCTCTGCCATTTTATGTATATACTCCTTCTTGTCAATTAAGATGCTGAAAGGAGTGGACATCAAGAGAAAAGGGATTTTTTTTTAGTAAAGGAAAACTATTTTCTAATAAGAGACATCTCCCTCATTTTTTAAAACTCATTCATAAAAATGGGATTATCTCAAAACAAGGTACGTGAAAGTATCTCATTATCTGAACTTTAACAAAGAGGCACAGAGTCATAAGAAACAGACCTGACCATTTAAATTACACTGAAATCAGGCAACTTCTTCGCTGAATAAATGAGCTGTGAGGGGCAATTCTTAACACTGGTTTCTATAATTCTGCTTCTCAGACATTTCATATTTCAATTACATGACTAAAATCTGGAAGCCTGTCTCTTACAAAATAGAAATATGAATTCCTATCCAAAAAAGCTTTTAGAAATATTAAGTAAAGTGAAGGATTTTACAGGGTCTTTTTACATTTTATTTGAACATGATTTAGCCTTTTAAAATTAAAATTTTCAAAATCTTTGTCAAGTTTTAATGTTTTTCAAGATTCAGTGTGAGCAGCAAAATTACAACTGCATGTAATTTTCTGTAATTACATACTTAATATTCAGTGTACAGAAAAATAAAGTACGTATGTCTGCTTAATGAAATTCAGGAGAGAAGCCAGTTACACCCTCTGACTCACACCAGGATGAGTCCTGCCTTCCAGGTTCACTGAAACTTATTACAATTTTCCTTCTATGTTTTCAGTCTCCATGCAATTCTCAAATACAACCCTGTGAGGCTCTCTTCAGCAAAAAAAAAGAGTCAGGGCTTACCTACTTTCTGCACCTTGTTAAATGATTCAGCAAAACCTGAAGTGAGCAGCAGTATCTCAGCCTTTTAATCTAACAGCGTCGATCCTTCCTGTGTACTGCTGCAAGGATCTTATTAAAATTCTCCTAAACAGCTCTCACCCCTCATTCAGCAGGGCAAGAATGTGTCTCTCTGAGTCGGCAGAATTAAGGGGTTTTTTTTGATTGTGTTTTTGTTAGGGTTTGGGTGTGTGTGGGGAGTGTGTGTGCACTTTAATAGCACAGAGGAGAGGACAGAGGACAGCGGTGAGTGCTACACTGACGGACCTGTACAGCACAGTCCTTGAGTCACCTGGAACAAGAACAGCCAGACAGCAGCCATGCACACATCCTCACGTTAGCCCACTACAGCTCAACGCTATTTTGAAGGAATCCCACTACGGGAAAAGAGATAGTTTAATCTTCATGCTCATTTACTCCTTCACCTGCCTCCTGAGGCTGCCATTAGAGTGCTAATTAATGCTAAACTGTGAAAATGGGCTTCTGCACTTTGAATCCAGCCACACTGAAACTGGAGAGAAACCACTAATTCCTTTAATGAAAGTCACCAAACCAGAGCCTGGTTCCTGGCAGCATTTTAGCAATGCCTACATATGGCAGATGGAAACCATGTGATCCAAACATGAAAGTCTAAACATCTCATATAAAAATACGCGTTCTTCAGTTTTCACTTAGCATCCCATTTTATTCTCATATGCATGCACCTTTCCCATCCCTTTCAGTGGAGCTGTGTGCATGAGAGCAAAACTTTGCCCTCTTGATCTAAAATTATCCCAGTTTAAAACAGTATTCATCTGTCAATGATATTTCTTTTCTTTTGCCAGCCAGATGTCTGTTCTCAGGCTGCAAGAATCTCCTTCCTTTATTCCTTCACATCATACACACTTGATCCTCTGCCAGCTCACAAAAAGCACTCTACCCTTTTCTTTCTTGCCATTAAATACATCGCATCTTCAAAATTTCTAAAGGCAAGTGAGTCCCATGGTCTTTGTAAACCCCCCCTCCTGAAGGTTATCTCCAGTATACCAACTGTGAACTCTCTGAGCACAGCACCTGTCAGGAAGGAGAAGCTTTTGAATCAGAAACAACCTCTGAAAAAGGGAGGTAAGACACAAAGGCTGATGTGTCAGAAATATTGTGTCAACAGGATTTCCTGTTGAATTATTTCCTCTGCACAGGATACTGGTAACAGAATAAAAATAAATATTCTTTTATTTTCTATAAAAGTGTATCTTGACAACAATTTATATTTCCAGTGACCACAATCATTTTTTGATTGGAAACCATGTGTTAAGGACAGGCAGAGGAAGAGGAAGAAAGGGGAATTTCCATCATCAGTATTCAGAGTGGCCAGCTAAAAAAGAAATATTTTATTCCCATCGTTAAGAAACCCAAAGCCTTGTGACCTCAGAGGCTGACAGAAGCCATGCAGAGATGTATCATGTCCCTGGGAATATGTGCATTGGTGAAAGCCAAATAATCCCAGCAGGTGACATGCTTGGTGCTAATAATAACCCTTAGTGTCCTGTGTACATCGCCTTCCTAGCAGACTATACCCTATGAAAGAGAGTAAAACATTTAATCTCACTAAAATACCTGATGATTCTGGCTCATTTTAAATAAGATGCTATTCTACAACTGCCAGAGCTTAAAATACCAAATACAGCCCTAGTGCTAAAAGAAATCATAGGTTTAATTACTGCACAATTGCTACCACATGGCAATATTTGAGATCACAACTGTAAGCTTAAAAATGGGGCATTTTCTTGGTTACAAACAGAATTATATATACATTAGAAATGGAATCAAGAAACAATGTAAGAGTTCATATAGTCTCTTTTGTTTCAGTAAAATGATGGGGTGGAGTCAATTGTCACAGTATAATTTATAGTGGAAAAGTTACGTGGTTAATTTTAATGATGGCAAGCTGCTTAAAGAGTGCTTATGAGCATGCAGATAGCAGAGTAACCCCCTTCTCATTCAGTATAGCTTCTGAATCATTTCAGAGGACTCAGGGGCACAAAGTAGAGCCCTTGGAAACATAAAGGCAGGGATCCTGCAGATGAAACTGCTAAACCAAAATATACAGTCATAGCTTTTGAAAACAAGAAGAACCATGTGATGAATGTACTTTCAGGTAAATGTGCCATCACTTTAAACGTTCCCATAAATAGATATGAGACAAGAGTAGCAAGCAATCTTGGAAAATACCTGTCAGAGTGAAAGGCTTTCTTCCTGACCTTACCTTCTATGAAATATCTGTGGATTTTTGAGATTATTACAGAGAGGAGAGGGATGTACCACACAGTTTTTACAACATAGGTTAAGGTTCTTGCACATTCTGTGAATCATGAAATAATTCTACACAGATACTTAAGAGCATCCTCTGAATAATAAATTGCATGAAGAAAGGAAAACTATTTCATTTTTTGTAAACAATGAGGTAATTTAAAAACTCCTAAGGAATATATGCAGTTCTAACATGCTCCCTGGGCAGCAGGGAGTAAGAATGGCAACACAGGTACCATTTCCAGAGTAAATAAAGGAAACAGGCACCTTTTCCACCCTGTCAAACTGCTGTTAATCCCCTGTAAAGGAACTGTGTATCCATATGCTTCACTGCAAACATGAAAGACAAGGGAGATAAAGGGACAGGATAATTAAATTCCACTTGGACTCAAATTCAGGGCTTCTGAGTTTGAATTATGGTTTTCAGTCGTGGAATTTGTGTCTTTCTCACCAACTGTCACAATGTGTATGGCAAGAATGCCCTCAGCTTTTAGAGAACCAGCAAATGAAGGTTCAAATGAAATAAATGAAAAATCAAGATCCCTGAAATCTCAGAGTACTGAGACAGAAACTAAGCAATTTTCTGTAATTACGTGTAAGAGTTCCATATTTAATACTATTTATATTAGAAAGTAACAAGATGGATGAACAGACACTGTAGCACAACACAGAAAGGAAAACTTTGCATTTGTTGATTACTTCAATTTAGAAGCATGCATCTAATGGCTGAAAGAAGGTTTCCAAAGCTGTGCATTGATCTTAACACAACCCATACTGAAGGCAAGGGCTAGGAAAGCTCTGCACCACACCCAGGAAAAAAAAA